>JAOWBL010050942.1:0-11921 GCA_028564865.1 Zenarchopterus dispar | reverse complement strand
TATTTGTAAATCCTAAACGTGATGGACATTGTTTCTGTATATTTTTCCTTTTTTCCCAAAATAATCACTAGAAAGTTAAACAGCAAAAACAAGTCCTTCTATTCTGCCTGAAGTCTTAAATAAACAAAATTAGGTGAATTCTGGTGCAAAAGTCCCACCTTGAAAGCGTTTTCTGGGGTGGTTTCACTGATGGAAAAATAGTCCATAATATTGGAGGATTAAGTTGTTATACAAGTTGAAAATTTGCTCCTCATCGGCTTTCATTTTTAGTAGCTACTAGAGTAGCTCCAAATGAAAATCGATCCCTGATTTGCTGTGCTTTGACTACCGTCTGCTGCAGGTATTGATTACCCATAAATACCTCACACAACCCCAATATCCCTTCAACAGGCAGGATTTCAATCTCGGCTTCTGGCTCATTATTCTCTCCTATAACTGAAACAGTAAAAAATAAATAAATAATAATGGCTTTACTAGGGATTCAGTTGTATTAAAATATACTGTTGATATCGGTTGACATTAAGTAGAGAATAAATAATGTTTTGTTTTATAGTCCTCTTACCAATACATTAGTAAATATTTATTGGAAATACAAAGGTGTATAGCATTCATTAAGGAAAGTCTCGCTACAAAAATACCAAACCAGTGTAACAAACGTATCTCCTGTCTCGTACCTGCCTGTACAGACGAAGCAAATCGAGTGTCTACCTCCTGTACCACGGCAGCAGGTAGTGTGTTGAAACCATGGCTTTGTGCTGGCGCAGGGACTCACTCACTTGGCTCAGTGCACGTTGACGGAGCCGAGGTTAGCAGGCATGTTGGGACCAAGCTGCTTGTTGTTGCGCACAACGGCAGCCTGAAGGTATGCCAGTCATTAAACAGGAGGGATGAGTAACTGGAGACGCTGCACGTTTGTTCACCTGAGCAGTTACACAGTAAAATGAAGTTTACAGAGGACATTCACCTCCATTTTACTGACTTTTCTTCAGTCGGTCAGCAGCGGGGATATTTAAACCTGCTTTAAATACTTTTAATACAATACCAGATCACATTAAGCCTGGTAATATAAAGGTGGAGTCTTCAAGTCACCCATTTCAGTCTGACCGGAAAAGTAATAATGTACACATGTTTCAACAGCTGTGTAGTTGTTTATTTCTGTTTCCTGGGAGACACCGCTGTCAACAAAACGAGCCCAACTGCTCTAACTCAATCATGACGACGTAGCTTAATTTAAGATGTTTAAACTGCACCCACATCCGATTTAGTCAACATAGTCTGCTGCTGCTCTTATTAATCAACTTTTCATGCTTGTGAGAAAATGAAAGACAAACTAATCAGAATACATATGAATAAGTTTCCCTTTAAAAATACAAAAAGGACATAGACAGGCCTGAAAGTGAACAGGTGCCATTTTATTGTTTAATTTAATTACCTTCACAGTTTTGCACCAGCGTGCACAGGTGTAGTTCCTTGCATCGGATAAACTGACTACTCCTGGTAACTAAGAACGCCTTATTTGTTTTACATGAAAAGGGACTAATGTGGCCTACAAACAAAGTTCCTCAATGGCTGCTGTCTGTCAAAAGAATGATGTAAAATGAAGTTGAGGGGGCATCATCTTTAAGCATCTGGAAGTAAAATACTCTAGATTAATAAAATAATAAACGCTATATTAATTGATGCTAATGCGAAGTGTTGGTGCCAGACTGTTTTCTATGCTTTTGCTTTGGTTGATCACTTTTCCAGATTTAGATTGACTTTTTCTTTGGATTTGGGTATACTATAAACGCTTCGTGCAATTGAATTACAGTAAACAATGCGTCATATTTGCAGAGCACTTAACAAGCTGTGAAGTATACTTCCTGTTTTGTTTTGAATAATGTCTGCAACCGTATGACTTTTGCATTTTCACTTCCTCCTTTGCCGCCTTCCTCTCTGCTTATTTCCTATCCTGCGTTTCATCTCGTCTTACCTTGTCACCTGCAGGTTTTTGACAACTATGCGGTGACGGTGATGATCGGCGGGGAGCCGTACACTCTGGGACTGTTTGACACTGCAGGTAAGAACAAAATCGACATTTTGTAAATTCACTTCTGTGCTGCGTAAGAGTTTAACAACTTATCCAACAGAGAAATGTTTTTGTAATTGCTGCAGCTTTGGATTCATTGTAACTCGAAGCTTGTGTTCCCCCTCCACCACCCCCCTGCAGGTCAGGAGGACTACGATAGACTGAGACCCCTCAGCTACCCTCAGACCGACGTCTTCCTGGTCTGCTTTTCTGTCGTATCGCCTTCCTCCTTCGAGAACGTCAGAGAAAAGGTTTGAGTGGAAACGACAACTGAAACTGACTAAGCAGTTTCACTTTGCAAATGAAAAAGCCTTAATGAGGAAAATACCTAAAAAAAATGATTGGCCGTTCACCAAACTTCTCATACTTTGAATTTGTTCATAGTTTCTTTTTCTTCATTTGGGAATTTAAGGGAACTTTTTTAAATAAGTCATCTTCTTGCTCTGGACTCAGCTGCAGCCGTAACTAGAGAGTAGGTGCTATCTAGCTCTTATATCTCTGTGAGAACACTTGTGCACAGTTTTTCCTCCAAGTCTAACTGGTTAATCCTGGGTCCTGCTGGGAGCTCCACCTCCCTGGTCCAGTTTTCCTGCGGTTTTCCTCGCTTTGGTGCAACCTCAGGTCCCATGTTTCAGAAGTAGAGAACCTTTACGTGCTGTCTGCTCAGCCAGTTCAAGGTCTTGGGAAAATCATGAGGATATTTGCTTGTTTAAAGGTGTTTTTCTTCATGTTTTGTAAATAAAAGGCTGAGTCATGTCAAATGAAATTTGCTTTTGACTTCTGAAATGAACCTCTCATAAATGGTTTAAATCTCTTCTAAAACCTTTATGGATCAATGTATTGTCAATGTATAAGCTAAAATAAATTCACAGATTCTCTACGCAGCACATATCTTTAGTGGAGGAGAGCAGATGGTAGTTTCTGGGATGCTACTGTTAAGTATAAATAGTCATGTTTTCTTTTTTTTTTTTAATGTCAGATTAGTTTTTGAGGGTAAAACTGTTGAGAAGACAAATCACAGGACAACAGGTTCAAACAGTGAACTGAAAAAACACAATGAGCTAAAATCAGAGCGTAGTGAGGAAGTTTTAAATAGAAATGAAAATATACTGGACTTTCTAACTGATTGCAAACACACATAATGAGAAGGTGTGTGTCATCTCTGACCTGCATGTTCTCTCTTCATAGTGGGTTCCAGAGATTTCCCACCACTGCCCACGGACACCCTTCCTGCTGGTTGGGACTCAGGTGGATCTGAGAGATGATAGCAACACTCTGGAGAAACTGGCCAAGAACAAACAGCGAGCCCTGACCTGTGAGAGCGGAGAGAAACTTGCCCGAGAGCTCAAAGCCGTCAAATATGTGGAGTGTTCAGCTCTCACTCAGGTACGCCGGCACAGAAAACGTCGCATGGTTTCCAGTGACAGATATGGTTTGGTGGCAACAGCTGTTGATGGTTAGAGCTTTAAAATAACCCCCATGAGGGTTTTGTGAGTTCATAGTGAACTCGGAGGTAAAAAACCTGCTGAGGTGGGTATCGGTGGCTGTATTATGTGTGTAATGTGGTTATGAGCATATTGTTAAAAATGCAGCCAAAACTGAAAGCGTAACTAAGACACACCCTTCAGAGTAGCTTATAAGTTTGAAGTTGGAAGGGGAAATGGGATAATAGTTTTCCAAAATGACTTGTTTACCTCAGTCACAAATAAAAACGTTTCAAACAATATTTAGCTATTCTTCTTTGTTTCCACTCTCCTAGTAGAATAAGACGAAACTCAACCGTGTCTGTTTCTGTCTCGTTCTCAGCGAGGACTGAAGAATGTCTTCGATGAGGCCATCCTGGCAGCTCTGGAGCCTCCAGACACCAAACCCAAGAAGCGCTGCATCCTCCTATAGATCCCCCCAGGGAGAAGAAGAAGAAGAGGTGGAGTAGGTGGACAGAGATTGAGAGATTAACCTAAACAAGAGCAGGGAGGGTGGGGGAGCACCGAGGGGAGGGTGGGTGACGTAGACGCAGGTTTAAACAGTGCCTTCAGTCGTAGTGACTTAATTTGGGTGTGGTGTTGGAAAGGATGGGCGCTTTGTTTCCCTACTAGATATTTGTCGCCCCAGTGTGACTAACACAAGTGAACAACAGTCCTCGCTAACCAGGAAATGGGGTTTTAATAACGGGAGGAAGCAGGCTGAGCAGTAGAAAGGAACCTCAGATGCCTTGAAGATCCAAATAATGAAAGGAGTCACGTTTACAACTGAAACTGGAAACCAACTCTATATTCGAAGAAATAACTTACCGATTTTTATGCCCTGATGTATTTGAAAGTGGCAAACAATAGTATAGAGTAAAGGAAGGGGTTCTGTATTTTCTGTTTTTAACATATACCTTCCCACTTTTTGTCCCCGCTTTTACTTAATTGTACACAAAATGTCACTTTGACTGTTTTTTTTCTTTTTCCTGAAAAGACTTTTTTTTTTTTTTTTTGGCTATGTTTGTGACCTTCGTGAGATAAAGAAGGGTTTTTGTAATAGCTGCTTAGACATGACTTTTTAAATGCACATTTAAAAACTTCCACCTCAAACTGCAACATGGAGTTAGAAAATAAAGTTTTCATGATAACAAATCAATGACAGTGACTGACGTGTCGGGGGGGGGTAATTTGTGGAGCAACATTCCCTGTAGTTCATCAGACCATCAAACTGTGTGAATCTGCCTTTATTCCTGTAGAGATGCAGCGAAATTAGAGCTTTACCGAGTTCTGCTTTTCACTTTACAAGAGGACGTGCACGTTTGTGCTCTCGTGAGCGTCCACTAGTTAAATATGCCCACATGTACATTTCTAAGAGTCCTAATTGTGTAAGCCAAGTTTCGAACGTTCTCGCCGTCATGCGAAAGCCTTGTAGACCAACGAAATCAATGGGGAGGAATTCTCTGGATTTTCCCGAGTAATCATATTTAAGTCGCAGGGTTTTCACCTGAAGACAAAGAATAGTGTGTCTGACAAATGGAAAAGTCGAAATAGATGCACACAAGACTTCTTTTTTCTTTTCTATGCAGTTGTGTTCCTTTTCCTGCTGTAGAAACACATCCGTAACCAAACTACTCCACAGAACCATGAGATACCTTCACAAGCATCTCAGAGGGCCTTAATAAACATTTAAGCTTTGATTTTATTGATAACTCCATGTACTTTATCTTTGGCTTAATAGCAAAACTCCTCAAGAAAATCATCTGCCTCAAAGCTTTGCAGCACAGAACTGAAAGAGGACGCCACTGTCAGAACAAAGAACTGTCGTAGCTTTTAAGTTTTATCTTAAAATAAATCCCGGGCATTGAATTTTACTTTCCACAGGCGCCGGT
This sequence comes from Zenarchopterus dispar, assembly GCA_028564865.1. Lineage (NCBI taxonomy): Eukaryota > Metazoa > Chordata > Actinopteri > Beloniformes > Zenarchopteridae > Zenarchopterus > Zenarchopterus dispar. The sequence continues at coordinate 6,498 of JAOWBL010050942.1, read as the reverse complement.
TAAGTCATTAAAACCGTTTCGGTTGTTATCTGATGACATCCCACCATTCACCTTTGACACTTAGACTAACGTTTTGCGTGGATTCGTCATCCACCGCTAATTGCACACACAAAAATAAAGAAAGGAGCTCCTAAATGTCCACGAATCACTCCGACAATTTTGAGTCTCAAACCTCGAAGAATGTGGTGTAGCTTTAAAGAAAGAAGAGTTCCTCCTCAAGATGAGCCCAGCCTTGTTGTTACAAACCAGTTAAGACTTGTAATTCCTGGTAGTGAACAAAATAAAACGCTTTAGTCAAACTGTGTTTCACTCTTGTAGGTTGTGAGAACAAAAAAAAAAAAAATCCCACATGACTCCTTCATACACTGTCCAGTCCTCTTTTTTTTTTTTTCTCCTCCTTCTGACTGGAGGTCACTGACGCCTTAGTGACTGGAAGCCTTAAAAGAGAATACTGCTCAGTTTAAAGGTTCATTTGTGTTGTTTCTGTAACTAAAAATAGATTTTTTTTAAAAATCAGTGTTTGAGGACGTAAGTCTCCAAATGTTAAGTTTTACTTTTAAAGCTTCTGTTTCTTGTTGGATACAAGAATTCTTCATTGTCCTTCATTCTGATCGATTAAAATCCTCAATTTCAAGTCAGCAAAATGAAGACTGAAAGAAATATGACTGTAGTCAGAGCTGCATTTTTTTTAATTTTAACTCCTCGTTCTTGTTTGTTCATCAAGCTGTAAATCTGAATTATTTTTATTTTTTGCAGCCTAAATTGGGACAAACTCTGTGAGGTTCGAATGTTTCACTAAACATCGACAGTCCTGAGACAAAGAAGCCACACTGAACCTTAAACACACGGTATTTGCCTTTGAAATGAACTGAAGCTTCATTTTGCTTCCAGCATTTTAATCTGCCATTGACTGTTTTCTTCTGATTATGTATAGCTAATTATGAGTATTAGTGGGGTTTTTATTATTATTATTATTATTATTATTGTTTCATGGGGAACATTGCAGGACTTTGGACACTTTGTGGAGTTTTTATTTCTCTTCTTTTCAAACATTTTTACTTGATGGTTTGGTGCCAACAGTTGGAGTATTCTCGGCTTGATTTGATGAACTAAAAAATCCTGAAGATAAGCTTTGGATGGCAAAAAGAAGTTAAATTGAAAAAAAAAATCAATATCTGAAGCAATGATTACTGATGTAAAAAGAAAAACAACAACTCTGTATTGAAAGTTGAATGTTGGATGTGGTGGGTGTTTAGAAATAATAAAACTTGTACTTGAATGTTTATTGTTCACTGTGACTTCATTCTGTTTTTTTAATTGCATGCCGTCTCTCCAACCTCAGCATGGAGTTAGTTTTTTGGGGGGTTTTGTGTTTTTTGTTTTTTTTCCTTCTTTCTTTTTCTTTATACACCTCGGTGGATTTGAGATGAAACAGCTGAGATGACATAAAGTAGAATCCTTCACCTTTAGTTTAAAAGGTTTCACGAAAATATGGCATTTGCACTTTAGGATAAAGTCTGCCGTCCATGTCCGTCACCAAATTCAGAGTTTCCTCTCTGGAAATGCTTTGCCTGACCTTCCTGCACCCACCTTTAGTTTCTGCCTTCAGTTTTGTCTCAAGTTACGTAAGAGAACAATCTCTTGAAGTGAGATTAGGTAAACTGACTTGACTAAGAATATTCCTTATCCTTTGGCTTCCAAAAGTCCCGAGTAGTATTCACAGTATGTTTAGGATCATGATTTTTTTTTTTTTAATCCATAAAGGTGGTGTGTATAAAATCAAAATCTTGAAAGTTTGTCCTTGTCAAAACACCAAACTGTAGCTGTAATTTTTTAATTAAATTCTGACCTGTAGATACTGTCTTCAACTGAAGTTTCTTTTAATTAAACAGTTTTTGACACAAATAAAGCTAAAAAAAAAAAAAAAAAAAGAAAACTCAAATGCAACAAACTTGACAATTTGTTGAAACATTCATAATTAAGCATAATATATATAGAGTGACATAAAAGCTAACTATGAGTAAAAGTGCTGGAAATTTTAAAGGAAAGAGATTCCGGAGAGCAAAATATACAGTTATAAACTGAGTCATTAAAACTTCATTTGAAGGAGTTTAGGTGTAGCTGGATGCGTTTTCTGGCCGTCATTAATCGCTGCTGCGCGTTGGTGCAGTACCTACAATGAACACCAGGAGGCGCTGTTACACAGCTTTTTAATAAGCCCCGGTGGACACAGCACAGTATGTAAATGACCTGATCTCATTTTGATTGGCAGTCTAAGATGGATCCTTCAGACTGAAACAGCATGGAGGCACGGAGCTGCTCCTTCCTCCTCCTGAGTGACAGCAGCACCCAAGCGTGAATGGAGAAAAAAAAACCCACTTCATCCACACCAAAATCTGATCTTTCTTTTTCTTTTTTTTTATTGACATTTTACTCCTCTACCACCTTTCCTCTCTTAAATTTCTCTGTGCATCTTCTTTTTTCATTCCTTTTGTTTAGGGTCTTTGTGTTTGAGTCATCGCAGCTGTTCTAAATTCTTGAATCAACTTTCTTTCGCAACAATTTACTAATCGTAGTACTCATGAGCAAGCAGTGCAGGGAGTTACCTCCCTCCTTCCTCCATGATCACCAGTGGCTCACATGCACCTCTCCTGTTATCTTTAATTGTCACCATAATGTCATTTTGACACATTTAAATACCACTCAATCTGATCTTCAGATGTATTGTTCATCATGCACATCGTGCACCTTTTACCTCCCTATACTGGATTTACATCTTGTTTCAAAAGTTACTTATAGCTTGATGTTGTATTGTTAATTTAGACTTAACTGAGACTACATAGGCTGACAGATTAAAATTAACTTGGATACATGAATACATGTTATTAGGAAATGTTACATGGGCAGGTTTTTAATCCCTGTCGAATAATCACTAGGTGAGATTTCCTCCAGTTATGAAAGGGTTTTGCAACACTTTGGGAGTTACCTTTTTTAGGTTGGGAGCTTACATTGCAGAACTGTCAGCTAACACTCTGGAAACTTTGGAGGAGTTCTGTAATTTGCCAAAAAAATCGATGTGTGACCTGGACTTGTTGCTTGTGGAGGAATTTCATTTCCACTTTTCACACAAATCAGTGTTTATTCTAGTTATAATTTGCTTTTACTTGCTTTTACCTTTTACTTACATTTTTTTAAACGTTTCTTTGTCCTTTTGGAGGCTGACACATTTTGTCCAAAAGTTAATTTACAAAATTACCTGTTATTTATTCCCTTTATGTGAAGATTCAGTTTAATTAATTAAAAAAAAAAATTGTCAGAATACAAACAAATGTATTGTTACATGTTGCTTTAAGATGTATACAATTATTAAACGCAGCTTTGCCATTGTAATGCTGATACTTCAATTATATTTTATTTTGTCATATATAGCACAAATATGATGGATTTATTGGGGAAAAAAACTACTTTCAGCAAAACAACTCTGGAGTCTTGTTGGTTAAACTTTGAAAAACTTTACTGTGAACTTTAACCTTCTAATTTGTCCGTTTGACATGTGTATATTGTTTTGTGGGTAAAGACAAGTCAAACTTGTCCATACCATCCTCTACCTACTTTATTTATAACTGAAACTAAGTGCTGCATATAACTGAATACTAAGAACTATAAGAGAGTATAAAAAATAAAACAGATGAAAGCATCAGACCTGTATAAAAACGTACATCTAAGCTTTTTTTTTTTCCATTAAAAGGTGAAACGAAGTTCAAATCAAAGTTAGAACGACACTAAATCAACTCCTCTCCACGTCTTGCACTTTGACTTCTGTCTGTCTCGAAGCACCTCAGTTGCTTCGACTGGTGAATATTATTGGATGCCCGTCTGACCTCATTATAAGTGTGTTGCCATGGGCAACCCACATAGAGAAGAGGGAGGGGGGGATGAGGGATGGAAGACAGTTGCATTATGGGAAAGAAACCTGACCTCTCCCTTTTTTTTTCTTTAGCTTCGCTCAGAGGACGCCCACGTGCACACATGCACGTGCATACACGTGTACCCATACAAGCACACACACATGCAGTTTGTCTAAACAAAGATACATTAGAGTGGAGTCAAGTGCGTCGAGCCTATTTATTGTGCGTCTAAACAACTTGGTGGTTTGTGTGAACGTAAAGAAGAAAAAAACACAACAGCACACTCAGATGGGTTTGAACACACTGGCTACCATTATTAAAGCACACAAACACAGTGTGTCACTGTTTGTGTATTTTTGCTTCGTTAAAAAAAAAGACAAAAACTCAACTAGAAGTTGCTCACATCAGCATAAGTACACTGCTTAAATTTGAAACTGCTTTGTTTTCTGTCTGTTTATATACATTTTTTGCTTCTATATGTATTTTTAGGTGGCGTACATCAGCACATTAAAAACAAAAATATTTAAAACTTGTGCGCAACTTATTGCTTTTATTTCGCCATACTGCTGTATGGTTGTATAGATCGTCACGTTTGTTCTGCTCTGTGTTTTAAAATCTTTTTTTATTCTAATACGGTGCTTAAGTCTGTATTTTTAATTCTTTTTCAGCATCTGCTCTGGTATAAATGAGAAACTTGAATCCTGATGGTGTAATGTGCATTTTGTCTGCTGATGTTTTGTGTGTTTGATTGGTTTTTTGTTTGTTTGTTTTTGTTTTGTTTTTCAGTAATCATGGGTATACGGTTGTGATTCTTTTTGTGTTGTATCCATGTACGTACGTTTGCATGTGACCCCACAAGGACCATGGCCTGTCCAGCCAAATCCTTTCACTTTATGACCATTTTCTCTCGTAAAGCAGGCCTGGTACCACTCCCGGTAGAGAACATACCAAAACAATCAGAGGAGCAGGTTTCATGTGAAAACTCCTACAGGAGCCTCCGAGAGTCAATATTCAAAACAACCAAGAACCCCTCAGAAAGGCTAATAGCGCCTTAGATCAATATGGTTTTACTGCAAAATCGACTACAGTCATTAACCGGCATTACGTCTGGTCGATTACGTCACATGCTTTGTTTCTTTGATTTGATGTATTCCCGTCCATTGGTACTTCTGTCCGTTGATACTGCCAGTAGCCTGTTTACAAAGAACCGGACAAACCCACTGTGATGTCACCAGCATGGTTTTGAAGCCTCTTTTGTTTCTCTACACTGCTGTATTGGCTGGAACTGATGACACCCATACTTGGTTAAACCAAAAATGAGCAAAGGGGCGGAGCAAACAGGCCTGGGAACCAGCTGGAACACGCCCACTCAAATTATATTAGCCCAATTTAAACCCTTACTAAAAGAACTGGAGAACATAAAATTCTGTTTGTATTTACTACCAAATGGACGATGTTCATGTAATTCTTGATATCGAGAAACTTAATTGCATATTTTTTTTATTCTACTTTTGATTTATTGATTGTGACATTTTTATTGTGTAAAACGGGTCTCTCTTGAAAATGAGACCTCATGTTTTAATGATACAAAGCCGCATAAAGGAAGAAAGCTTTAGCTTGGCTTAGTTCATATGATGCTAATTAACTGAATTTGGAAAGGTCTTGAAATGGTCTGAGATACAAGTTGCTCAGCCAGAGGACCCATCTGCTCCAGATGCTGCAGGAGGTCGGAGCTACTGAGTCACAGGCAGCCCAGATGGCATCCAGCCATCCTCACTGGGCAGCAGCCTTGGAAGATGTCTGCTCCAGGCTGCTTTGCTAAACGTAGCCCCAAAATCCTTCCAGGCCAAGCAAGAACCAGCTGCAGCTGTCTTTTAGCACACTTAATGGCACGACAAGCCATATTATCTTTAAAACAAGAACAATGACATTCTGTTAGAACTTCATTCACAGCTGAGTCAAGTTTAAGGTAAGTTAAGTAGCTTAAGTGACACCATTAGACTCTCAATCACCAGACCCGACCCCTGAATATGAATACATTTGTGGATTTATGTCATTTCATGTCATGAGACACATAAAATTCCCTTCATGTACAGTTCTCGTGGATGCTGAATCTCACAATGCGGCACAACACCGTTTAAAATCAGACTATAAAATATGTTTACTCCTGCTTCAGATGTGGTCATTTTAACAAGAGGGTTAATGGAGATTGAGTCTCCTTTGGAGCCAGCTTCTCGCATTCAGTTAAGAAGCTGTAATTTTCTTCACTCGCTGGACGGTCTCACGCCATCAGACAGGATGTAGCCGTGTGGGACTCCTCCTGGAAATGAAGGTCAAATTCACATGAGTCAATCAAATTCTGTGAATCAAAGAGGAAGAAGAGTTACGGTGGCTTACCCGGCTACAAGAACCACAAGTTGTTTGGTTTTCTGTTTTTCTGTCACTGTCGGCGTCTTTTAAAAATGCATTTGCCATTTTGTACAACAAGTACAAGTATATATAGGTACCTATATATACATATATATACACACATATATATATATATATATATATATATATATATATATATATATATATATATATATATATA
>JAOWBL010050922.1:0-24219 GCA_028564865.1 Zenarchopterus dispar | reverse complement strand
GCCTCAAAGTAAGGGAATGCTTAGAAAATTTCTGTTTCCTTCTCACAATACTTGAAAGACCCTCAAACATTGAGAACACCAAGTGATGAAGTATTTCAGGTGGTATTTTGCCCTGTTCTTCCTGCAAACATGTCTGAAAGGTTAAGTAAATGATCCTTTCAGGAAGCGTATTTCTTTTACTGGTTAAAATTGGATTTCCATGCCACTGGTAAATTCTTAAATAACATCTGTTGACTGTGAAGGCTAGGGGACTGTAAAAATATAAAATTAAATTAAAAATATAAAAATAAACATGCCCAATTAATTCACTTGGGGTGACAGGAATGATTCATTGCTCTTACTACCAGTCTGCTGGATCCTCTGCTTGTCTCTGTGGTTGTTGAATGCACTTTTCTCATGTGTACTCAGTGCGACTGACCCGTGCACTAGGCTGGTAAGTAAAGGCAAAGCTGCCAGTAGTTGTTAGTAGTTTTGTCAGCAAGTTGCATTTGCATAGTGAACAAGGCCCATGACAGGGAACACAAAGTAAAACCAGCGGGACCAGAAGGAGCAGAATAGTGATGCAATAGTGGCCACATTTCAGGTGGAGAGGCAATTGTCTTTTACTTTTGCACATACTACTTAAAGTTAAGGTGGTTTGATGGCTTTTTAACTCAGATGAAACATGAGGAAAACCCTGTTCATTGTGTGTGTGTGTATGCTTTAAAGAGTGCATTTTTGAAACCTTACAGAAAAAAATATCAAGATTTAAATCAGTTGTTATGAACTGAATTGAATTGTACACAACTTCATCAATTCCCAAAGGGAAATTACATTGTTGACTTGTTAATTAAAACAAAAAGAGACTGTCAGATAGTAGGCATGGTTGAAATCTCTAGAGTTCATCATGAATACATTGGAGGATTGTCTTTATCACCTGGTAGCAGCTGTCATAGTGATTTCTCCTCCAGCATTGACAGGTAAAATCCCTGGATAGACAGCATGGACAGAAACTTAAGGTGAGTTTCCACTAGTGGGAGTTCCAGGCTGAATTTTTTGGACCCATATCATTCACCTGTGTGAGCATTCCCAGGAACAGCCCCACAACAGTGGCCTTCAGAAACCTTCACAGGGCGAAAAATATTCCTGTATTGGGAGAGGTACTCAGGTTAACCAACAGGAACCGCCGGGATAGGTCTCTGAAGAGAAGAAAATGACAGATGGGCTAAAGAGTCTGTTCAGGCTTTGTTGGCTTATTATGCCAATGTAGAGGTCTGGCAGGGGAGTTTCTGTTAATCTCAGTCACTAACAGTGCGGTGTATATAAAAATTTTAAAAAATGCAATTAGCATTCTCTTGCTGCATTCTTCTTTTTTGTCTCCTTTTTTGCAACCAAAAAAAAAAAGTGCTTTATCTCCACCACGTGGTCAGCAGTGTAATTTGTTCGGTTAGTGGTTCTTGTGAGGTGCTGTAAGTGTAATGGAGCTGAAGAGTCTGAGGAGAGGTTTCTGTCTGGCAGGTTTACCCTGAACTCCAGCTAATGGAAACACACCTTTAGTCAGCAGTTCAACATCTGGGGTGCAGGGGTGCTCTCTCATAGTAACATGTCTGATTACAGCATGCATTGTTAACAGCCACTGCAGGCACTCCTGCTCCACTTCTATTGGTATCTCTAAATCTTTGTAGGGATACTGGAGGTCAGAGCATGTCTGTGCAGCCATGTTTGAAGAACAAAATAATTCCCACTGTCTCTTATTTAGTGATCCAGGTTCATCCATCTCACCATCCATCTCCCAGGGATCTTAGACTGACTGAAGGAAAAATGGTTAAAGCCTCGTGCTTTTGGCTCTTCTTTTTTTTTCCACTCGACATTCTTCATCTTTTCTAGTTAGCTCGTCTTTATTTAATGGCTTGTTTTGATTATTAGCTGGTCTTTGGAAAAACTCAGTCCACTGCTCCCACATGCTGGATGCTTTTGCATCATTTTTGTAATTTTGTATCACTATTTTTTAATCTCATTTCAATTTGGCTTTTTTTCCCCAAATTTTTTGTCCTTTACTCCCTTTCAGGTACTTATGTCTTGTTATTTTTGCTTTGTACATTTAATGATCTTTTCACATTTAGATGTGCTTATTTATAATCTCCTTATTTTTCAGTTTTTATTTGCTTGTAGCCGTCATCCACTCTCAGCTTATTTGACTTTCAGGCATTAAGCGTTAACAGTCATTTCCAGAATAAAAGCGAGCAGTCACCTTCTATCTTGTGACTGCTTAGGAAGGCACCAGGAGTTTTAAGCTTGGTTTTACCTCTTTAATCTTTGGACTGTTAATGATGGTTTTACATCAATTAACTATTCTCTTATGTTACACTGTGACTTTGTATCAAAACAACTATGTGCCTGCTGTGATGTAAACCCAATTTGGGAGGTGAGGACAGGATGATGCTGCAGGGAAGTGAATTTGGGAACACTTTAAATGGCCTGTCCTTTTGTTGGCAAATCTCAAAGGATGAGCCTGGCCTTTCACCATACTGCTTGCTTGCTCGCTCAGATTTATAAAGGAGCTAACAGGGAAGAAAGAGAATCTCTGCCTAAGGCTGTCCTCAAATTACACATGACACGTCAACAGCTGAGAAAGAAGGCAGTCAAGAAAATTAGCTGCTAAAGAGGACAGCTAAGAGGATCAGGAGTGACATGGGACGCATTTAAACTTCTCTCTATCCGCTGTCCTTTCCTGAACTGTTTTCCATTTTCCTCTGGCTGTTGCCCTACTTTTGTGTTTCCCTGTCTTTTTTTCCTCTTCTTTTAATCTCCCCCTACCCTCCACCACCGCTCCCCCTTTGGCCACTGATAGATCAGCCAATGCTTGCTTTCTTACTCTCTCTTTCTTCCTGTCAGGACCTCTCTATCTATTACCGACTTGTGAATGTTTTGTCAGGGTGCCACTGCATTCACAAATGGATTGTCTCTCTGCCCTGGCTATACAAATCTGTCTGTCAGTTATTTTATTTATTTATTTATTTATTGTCTTTTTTGTTTTGTTTTGATACTTTTTTTTTCCTTTTGCACACAAATGAGATGTTCTGTCTTTTGCAAAATGACTCACCAAACTTTGAATACATGCAATATTCTGCAAAATAAATCAAAGTGGTATGTTCCATTACTCTTGACCACTTTGCAGGAAGCCCTGCAAAGAAGAGCTTTGTAAACACTGGTGTTAAAGACTGCCTTTTTACAAGCCACTGCATCAAAATAAAAGTGCACAGATTTCCTTTCTCAATCACACTGCTTCACACTGCCCTCTATCATATTCTACTTGGCCGCTGAAACCTTTACTCACTTTTCAGCAAAGTGTAAAGCTCAAATAAATTCACTTTAAATTCTCAGATGTTGTTTTCTTCACAGGTCAGCTTTAAATAAATAAATTAACCTGCAATATATAACAGTCACCTGTGTCAAATGATCTTTACTACTGCAATATGTTTGCAGCATTTCTTGCAGAAGAATGAATGTAGTAGCTGTCTATTTTAGATTTAGATTTTTCCTATAACTTTTTCAGTTAGTAAGAGTATTGTTAAGTGTTGTATCATTAACGTCCTTTGGATTCGCTGTCTCTTATTGTTCAAATGATAACAAAGGTTTCACCCTCGGCAGGGTCAGAAACATAACATTCATCTAGTTGCTGTCTCATAATGTGGGATTTCTTTGATTTTCAAAGACCCTATTGAGTTGACAAACATGTTTATTTATGTTTGGTGCTTATAAAACCCTAAATGCTTGTACTATGTGTGTTGACTCCCTTGCCAGTGATCAATTGTTCTACTCAAGATATACCCGGTACATAAAAGAACATTATAGCAATGGTAAATACCATTTTCAGTGCGCGCACGGAGGGGGCGTGGGGGTAAATGACAGAGATTTTAAGTCCCTTCAAATCCAAAAGTTCATTTCTCCTCCTGTCAAAAACAGTCATCATTACAAAGATCATATTATGTAACACTTTATATTAGATAGGGGTGATTGGAAGTTAATAATGGCTGTTTTTTGGTGTTTGTTTTGTTTTGTTTTGGGGGGTGGAGGGGCATTCTACACCATTAATTGCCTTTTAAGTAGCTGATCATTTTTTGAGATTAGATTTTTTTCCCTTTTATTTAGATTACAAGACTCTAAACCTGAAACACCACAGTACCACATTGACCTAATGATAACAACATTCAAGCTTTTCATTCTGAGGATTGAAGTCAGCAGGATGGTGTTGTAGCCATCACTGTTATTCACCTCTTGAACTTTTCTGCCCCAAATCCTGGCTGGGGTCTTTCTGTGTGGAGTTTGTGTGTTCACTCAGAGTTTCAATGTATTTTTTCCACTTTCTACGGCTTCCTTCAGTAGTCTAAACACATATACATTAAGTTGATTGTTGATTTTAAATTTTCTTTAGGAGTGAATGTGCAAGGCTTTATGTGTTTTTGTGTCAGGATGGACTGTGATAGATCTGTGATTTGTACAGGATGTATCCCACCTCTCGCCTAGGGACAGTTCAAAGAGGCTCAAGCCCTCTGCAACCCTGAAAAAGATGGATGGAAGGATGGATGGATGACATAAGCGGTAGATTGCTGCCATGCAAATATGGTATCCTGGAGATGCTTTAAAAGCACCTATAAATTTCGATGTTAATCCATCCATCAACTATCCATGGCGACTTAAATCCTATTCATGGTCACGGAGATCTGCTAGAGCCTATCCCAGCTGTCAGTGAGCGAAAGGTGAGGCTACACCCTGGACCGGTTGTCACTTCAGTCCAGATTCATATAGACAGACAATCATGCAGGCTCACACTCACAAAACTCTCTCTCTCACACAAATCAGCCTATCATTCATTTACCTGGGCTATAGGAGGGAGCCAGTGATCTGTACTTGGAGGAAACAAAATCAAACAAGGAGAAAACATGCAAACGCTACCCAGAATATCCACAGAAAAGCAGGAAGTCAAAGCATGAGGCTGCAGTGCTCACCACTGAGCCTCTGTCCTGCTCCAATTCCCAGATTATGGTTTGGAAAAAAAGCCACATGAGGTCACAAAAACATCAGTTTAGCAAACTCTTACAAAAACCTACATATTGTTATTATTGTAATCATGTAAAATATTTATGTGAATACAAAATTTTGTTTCTTTTAAGTGTACCATATGGTTTGCCCCTTTGCACCTTTAAAAATATTAAGATGAAGCAGTCTGTGTTTGGGATTTTTACTACTCAGTTGAGCTTCTGACAATTATTGCTTTAGGGCTAGAGTGTAAATTGACTTTTATATGTAGTCCCAGGCCAAATGATCTGGGAGCCAATCTTTTGGAGTAATATTAGAAAAGCTTATTTTTCGAAAATTGGATTGAAATCTCTAAAGTCATGAGTATATCTTAGCATATATCAGTACTGAGCCATTGCAATAGATGCGGCCAATATACAACCAAGTTATCTCACTAATTAGCATTTCAAGTCTAGATTTGACTGTACTTTGCTCAGAAAAGGAGTGTAACAAAGGCAAAGTTCTGCTGTTTCTGCAGAGTAATCAAGCATAGGGGACCTCTTGTGCACTTACAATTCACATCATACACAAAATTCCTCCCAGGACCCAAAACTCACTGTGACACATGCACTTAAAATAAGTCCTGGGGTCAGGTGTGTGGAAGCTTAAAAGTGGGGTGATGCATTCAAGGGGTACGGGTGTCAGTAATTGAATGAGTGCCAGTTTGTGTTTTTGAGAGTGGATCTAGATGTACTGCTACACATGCACACACACACACGTATTTTGTTTGGCAGCCCAGAAATTATTAAAGCCATCATTAGCAAATCTCAGAGACCTGCATGTTCTAACCTTGCTCTAGTTTGGACGGGCTAATTATCTTCCTAAAAAGCCAGCTGAAGGACGGTCATCCTAACAGGCATACACACAAACACATATTCAAATGTTTAGTGAAACTCACACTTATATGCCTGTAATACCCTAGCAGAGGATAGATGGACTCAATTTTAACCCATATATTACTTGCAGACAAATGTACTCAAACACATAGACATGCACCTAAAAACAAACTAAATGTTAAAAAAGATTTCTTTTTTAATCACTTTCTTATGAGGGGCAAATAGGGGGAAATCAGGCCAAAAGCTTTGCCACATTAGACTAAGCTGTCATGTTAAATTTCTGAAGTGGGAAGACCAGGGGAGTCCTTACAGATAGTGCCATGTCAATGTGTCGGCTTTATTCTACCAAGAATCTTAACTTCACGCTTGTCACACTTGATGCTAATATGAGTGAAACCTCATTCTGTCAAAACCTGTAAGTTGATTTGACTGCTTTCCAAGCAAGCAAAGATAAAAAAAGAGCCCAGGATAGAAATGTGTTGTTTATCTTCCGCTAGCATAATGTTATTGGAGAGTATAGTTTTCACATTCAAATCATGAATAAGCATTGCCAGGAACTGCACCATCTATGCTTGTCTTCTTCACTTACCAAACAGAAGTGGAGATCCATTTCTAGCAGAGATTCAGTCTGTAATCAGGCAGTGGTATACACTGGCTAGTGCTCAGTTGTTATCAGTAGGGTTGAACAAATAAATGTTCATTATTTATGCAATGAATGCAAATACTCCTAGACGTAAAGATTGTGGTTTGGAATCTGCCGTTTTTGCATTACTGTGTTATGTGACAAGATAAGCCAAAGCCATTCATCAATGGTTATATCCATGCTTTCGTGTGGGAAGTGGAGAGAAACTGCCCATGGAGCTAAAAAGTGAGCTGGATTACAATGTATTGGCATTATCTCAGATTGACAATAGGCTGGCCCCCATGGAGACATGTGGTTGCGCCTCAGGATGTTGTCAATTTGGAAATGGGAATTCATTGCATACTGATGGGGTTAAAATCCTATATTGTGCTTTTGATTTCGCTGACATAGTTAGGGATGTTTATTTCCATTCCAATCTTACACAAGGAAAGTGATGATTCAACCCCTGGGCTAATTTTTGACAAAGATTAATTGAGTCTTCTGTCATTCCATTGGGCATAGAGGTGTCTGTGTGTGTGTTTGTTTGTGTGCGTGGAGGCATTCAATGGGTACAGATGAATATGTAATGAGCTGGGAACAATTCTAGCCTGACATTAACATGCATCACCTGGCTTTAACATGCAGTTAGTGTCTGATTATGGCTGCATATGATTTAGCTGGGTTGAAATCACACCTGGCACTTGAATAAGTCTCTAAATCTTCAAAGGCTTTTCATTTTAATTTCCTCATGAGATGTTTTCACCCTTCAAAGGTACTGCAGACATCCTTTTGGTTATTCCTACATTAGTCACGCATCAATCAGTCACAACTCTGAAACCACTTAATAGAGGTTAGGTCTCTTTTTCCTGCCAGCAAATCAGGTCTAACATGCTAAAGTATGAACTCCAAAAGACCTTTAACCTGAGGTAGGAAGCACCATCAGCAGCAGATCCTACAAGTTATAGAAGCTTCAAAGCACAGACTCTATCAGTGCCACCATCAGTTCACTTAAGTTCACAACATCTCAAGGCACTTTACAAAAAACAAGTTCAATACAGTCCAATTAAGGACAATCTTATTCAGTCCATTTAGACACCACTGTAAATATCTTTACAACACATCTCGCCGATGCTAAAATTTGGAGTCCAATTCAACACCTTGTCATTTTTCTCAATTCATTACTTAGAAACATTTATAGTGTGCTGAGAGATGCTTCTGCCATCTCAGTATACTGTTACCATGAATGGCTATAGGCATCGTACATCAATGTCAAGCAGTTTTCGCAGCAAAGTGGGCCAGAACATTACTTTTTCTAATTTCCCTCGTTGTGTTGGGCATCCTGCTGCAATCGAACCATTTAACAACAAAAATACCCATGGCTGTTGGGCTAAGCGTTCTTCCTCCACAGATACATAATCTTGTTCTGATGCTCACATGGGTATAGTAACCATGGTTACAGAGTAGGGTTAGCAATTCATGCTCTAGACCAGTGATTCAGAGCTGGTGGGTTGGGACCCTGAAAAGAGACATAGACCCATTTACAGAGGGTCATGAGCCTTTGCCTCAGGTAAAGGTAAAGCTCTCAGGTTAGGCTACATATTTTTGAGTCTTTCTAGAACTATTGCTCAATTGTTGCACTTTTTCACATATATAACACCAAATTAGTCTGTTACAAAACAGTGTCAATGAAATGTTTTGATTATGCTTTTATTCTTTTCTTTAAAGCCTCATTCAGGCTGAAAAGCTTTACTGGTACAGTTCTTCATATATACTAAGTCAGTATTCAGGTAAAGCTATGTATTTATTTTAAGCCTTCTTGGAGCTCCATGTTAGTTCTTGCAGTATTTTATTTTATATTTGTCTGTAAAAGTACTAGTGATTCTATACAGTCTGTGGTATAAATAGCACCCTTTTTTCATTATGGTAAATTTGAGAATATTTTTCTCAATTTGGGTCACAGCTTGTCATTAAGGGGTGATGGCAAGACCTGAAACCAGATAAGAACCACTGCTCAAGAGGCTATCTGACACTCGTCCTTCAAAGAAATTATAAAGATTGTTCAACCGAACTGTACACACATATTCTGTTGACCAAGCTGAATCAGTTCAATACTGACTCAGCCTTATTCTACAGAATTTCTAGTGGCCGAAGAGAAATGATTTAGAGGGTTTACGTTAATATGAGGGCATATATTTTCTGTATTGTTTCTTAAAATATTTCTTGGTTTACTATCACAAATGGGATACATACAGCAATAGAGATTTGTGTAGTCAGTGCCATCTAGAAGTTTCATCATGAATTAATCAGTAGAGTACGGTTCTTGGGCTGTCTGTGCTCATTGCAGAAACTTTGAAGATGTAATTTTTATTTATTTATTCTAGTCTATCCACCAATTTTTCATGACAACTGAACAAGGTACGGTGAGGGCCATGACAAACCCTTCAGCTTCAGACCTTTGAAACAGTCACAGTAAATTATGAGGTATATGCAAGATTGTTATCATGGTGGAAAAAAAACATATCTTTTCATTTTTCGAGGCCACCTTTTTACATAGACATCATCATTAGCACTTTTCAATGATGTCATGTTTGCTTCTAGACTTTTTTGACATTTGACTTAATAGTTTCATCTCTCTGTCACTTAGATTTTCTCAGTACCACTGAATTCAGCAGTAGACCAAGTCATGATTGAT
Organism: Zenarchopterus dispar; assembly: GCA_028564865.1. Taxonomy (NCBI): domain Eukaryota; kingdom Metazoa; phylum Chordata; class Actinopteri; order Beloniformes; family Zenarchopteridae; genus Zenarchopterus; species Zenarchopterus dispar. The sequence continues at coordinate 15,011 of JAOWBL010050922.1, read as the reverse complement.
TTCCCCTGAGACTTAACAGCTGGAGGACTTTTCCTTTTGGTAGATTGTTTTTTTGTTTGTTTGTTTGTTACTTTTCTTTTTTTTTTTCAACTTGTCTTCAGTCATGCCAAAATGTACTATTTGATCTTTGTCTTGCTACGTCTTGTCTTTGAAATACATCACTTCGTTAGATGTAATTTTACTTTCTTTGTATCTTTCTTATTTTCTATTTGATGACAAAACATTTTTTATGCAGATATTTTACAACAAGGCACTCATACTCCAAGAGTTAAATCTTTCTTTCCCACTGCGCTCAAACAAAGGGTGCAGTTTAGAAGAGCTGGTGCCAGTCTTCTGATGACTTGAATTCCTTTCACCTTCTGCATGTTCTTCCTTTTAGATCCATTGCAAACTAAAGACATCCACTGGATCCCACTGGTTGCATTTTCTGTCTATTGTTTAACTTGCACACCAACCTCAAAAGACCTTTACCAATAGTCTTATCATTCAAGACACTCAGAAAGATTTTTGAATTTTGAGCTAAGCAGTTGCCACTATAGGTCTGGAGTTTAAACTGCTTTTATTAAACTGTTCAAGATTAACTCTCACTTCACCTCTTGCTCAGTCACTCATTTTTTTTCTATCATTAAGCCTCAGTCACAATGACCCATACCAACAGCTACGAACACTCTATGAATGATTTTTTGACCATTTCCCACTGCCTCCTTAGGCAGCTTTGTTAGAATCCAGCGTTTGTAGCCCATTCTTAAGTTCATGGCCAGGTTGATGGTCATGTCCAAGATTTTCTATGAACACACCACGAAAAGCCGTGTCGGAGAGCTAATAGACAAATACCTTAGGAACAACCTCAGACAATGGCGCCATGTTCGTGTACATATGTTCGTGTAAGTATGGTGCCAGAACACATTAAGTTGTTCTAGGGGGGCCGTTACAGCATTACCATGAATGGCTTTCGAATGGAGATGTGTAAGGCAGAAGTACACATCTCTGTACATACTTTCTGAAGTATATCATAAAGCTGAAATACGTCATGCGAGTGCTGACAGCCAAACAAAGGCAGTGGCTATAACCGCTAGATCTTCTTCCTCTTCTTCCTGCAGCTGTAGAAGGTGCAGCTGTGATCTCCTCGCCATAAATGCTATCTAAAAGAATTACAAACATTTCCACGAATATCCCAGCATATGAAATGATCAGGTGACAGATGTTTGGAGATGTTGGACAGCCGCCATTTATATAGCCCAACAAAATGTGCCGAAAACTGTAAGATCTTCCAACCAACAAGTTGGGATTACCATGATTCGCGTATCAAGGAGCGGTGCGGCCATCTTTTGACAACAATTTTCTTGAGATGACCCTACATATACCGCCGGGTAAGGTTCCGAGGCATCCTTACAGACAACATAAGAACTCCATGGCCTGTGGGCGACAGAAAATCACCTCATTTTCTCAAGAATGTGTCAAATTGTTCTTGAGAATTGAACAGCAGCCACATCAACTTCTTAAAAAAAGGCTTTAGGAAGTTATGCCCCCCTCCACAAATGTCCACAAACTCCAGATTTGTTATAAACTGGGAGATTTGTATGAACCCACCATTCATAAGAGCCTTTGTGACCAAGGCTTTACCATTTGAGTCCTTAAGTCTGAGCATCCAGGACCTTGGCCAAAAGTTTTTTGGAACAGCTCACAACTCTAAAGTGAGCATCACAGACAGTATAAGAAGAACTGGACAAAGTCCCTCGGCCATTACCCATAGGTTTTGTAAGTGTGCCTGTGAAGCCTCTTTTTCAACATACTACATGGTGTCATCTTGCAAATTGACAGACTGAATAGGCCTGGGAAGCAGGCTGGAACTCCACCAACTCGTCAGTTACAGTTACCTATTATCACTTGCCTGACTTGACTGGCTTGGCTTATGCTAAACTATGATGCCGATTAATATTATTTTATTTTCATTCTTGTCAAACACCCTCATTTCAGATGTTGCTACCAAATAAACATCAGAAACAAATCCTGCCAGAGCTAAAATGAAGGCTATCAAAGCTCCTAGGGCTCTTAATTACATAGATCCATTGCTTTATATGATTTTCTCTGTGAAAACAAAAAAAAAAGAAAAAGAAAAAGCACTCACCATGCAGTTGTCATGGATGTGAAATCAAATACCAAAACCATTTTAGAACTAATCTGCAAAATATTGGTCCAGGAGCTAAGTTATATATTTAACAAAGGGGTCAATTAAGATTAACTTGGAGCCAGCTGGTCAAGGAGCGGCAGTTTTTCATATTTCCTAGTTGGTATCAACCCAAAAACTAGAATGTGAACAGTTAGTGAGAAAACAGCATGTGTTTGCAACAGATTACACAAAAGACACAAACACAGAATAAAAAGACAGAGTCTGACAGTGCACACACAGTGTTCATAACTGGAAAGGCACAACGTTGTACCATCAAAACAATATAAGCTAAACTGTCTGTGGCAAGAAGTCATGCATTAAGTAGTTTTATTGAAACTGATTGTTGTTGTCATCAAAATTCAAATAGATTTGAACTGGTTGAGTATATACTTTTGCATGCCACTTCTGATCAAAGCAAGTGAGTAGAAATCAACAAAATAGACCAAAGGAGATAAGTGGTACCATCATGCACACACAAAAACAGTTGGAGAGTTGAGGAACAGGATAGAGAGAGCTAACTCAGTTTGCCTTTCTTCAAAAGCAGCTCCTGTCATGCAACAGAATGACAAGTAATTAGAATGGACTTACTCAAGTTTAAAAATTAAGCAAAGTACTCCAACAAAACAAACTTGTAATCGTTTTACTTTATTTTATTTCATTCTATTACTTTATGTCTTTATTTACGGCACTCCTGGCACCAACCTAAAATTATTCTAGTTAATATAGTTAATTTTACTCTGAAATAACTTGAAAATGAAACAATTTTTAAATGAAAATCCAAGCTTTTTTGGAGGCTAGTCTAACCCTCTAACACTTCAAAGACATAAAACACCTCTGATCATTAATTTATCCCTCCATACACCTTCACCACTGTGCTTGTGTGAACTAGATTATAAAGTTGCTATAAACTGATACTTAGTTGTTAAATGAGGATTAGGATGGGAATTAAAAACTAGGGACAGGAAACTGTGAAAGTTGATTTTTCCTACTTTATTTTCCCTAAAAGAAATTAAATATTTATGCCAGTGAAACTGAAAATTATACTTTAACATGAAAAAAAGCTCCTTTGTGCTACTGTAAGTATAGGAATGACACAACCATATTTATCTATGATGGAGAGGACACTACTGTGGGAGAGAAAAGACATCCACTTTGAAAGTTTGAGTGCAATGTACTCTTTATTCACACATTCACACAAGCATTAGTATAGTGTTTCTTCATATATTGTATTTAAGCACTTCTCAGTATATACAATATACAGTTCTTAATTTCTATAATCACTTCCTGCTGATTATCATCAGGGGCAATGTTGACTTCATGATCTTGTCAAAGCGCATCACATTGTGTGGGTTAAAGCATTTACATGACATACTGTACCCAATAATCTACACATTTTCAGAGACATTAAAACAGGTCTTTTACTCTGTAAACTTTAAAAGAAAATTCTCAGTGTTACAGGCAGTCTCTCTCATTCCCCGCTTCTTTCACTTCTTTCTTTCTTCTTTATTCACTTTGTCCTTTCACATTCAATTTACAAACTGCACAATTCAAAAACAAATATACTGTTAAAGCACTGCGAGATGTAAGGCTGTAGCACGAAGCAAATTATTACAGTCTGAATAATTTGCATAATTGCAATATTTGAATAATTTTGATTAATATTTCCTGATTACTTGTGAAAAATGTGGCAATAAAACTTGTACTGGAGGTAATTAAAGCTTTTCTTTTTTTTCTAAACAGACTGTAATGAAGCTTTTCTCATCCAGACATGTTTGCTTACTACACACACACACACACACACATACACATTTGTAAAGAGGAAACATTTGAAATGGCCTAGTCAAAGCCCAGACCTCAGACCAATGTAGAATCTGAGATCAGATGTAAAGATTGCTTGTTCGCCAGCAGAACCAGCAGAAACCATCCAACTTGTAGGAGCTCAAGCGGTTTTCTCGTGAGAAGTGGCAAAAATCTCAGAGGCCAGCTGCTGCAAGCTCATGGACTTATCCAAAGCAATTTCAAGCTAGAATTACAGCAAAAGGTGGGCATACAGAGTACTGACTTTCAGGGAGGTGAATAGTTATGCAGGCTTAAGTTTTCTGTTATTTTGGTCCCAAGTGTTGTTTGTGTCCCTTAAATAAATAAATTAGTCAAGCAATAACTAAATAAGAATCACATCTTCAAAACTTTTGTCATGTTCTGTAAATGCAATGATGTAGACCCTCAAACAATACATGTTAATTCCAGTTTGTAAGGCCACAAAATACAAAATATATTAAAAAAAACATTTTTAAAAAACGCCCAGGGTGATGAACACTTTTGCAAGGCACTTTATTTATTTGTGAATGTCATATTGAATAAGTCAGTAGATAAGATGATACTTTAAATCAAAGTGCACCATATCTTGGATTCAAGCAGTAAGTCCTGTCAACACACCACATTACTCTAGTTATTTTCCAACACTATTTGACCACTACAAATTTGGTTTGTCATGCTAAAAAATAAATAAAGTTTTAGAAGTAGCTTATTAAATAAATTGAAGTAAGTTACTTCACGCTTGACACTTTTTCTTACACATGAACCCCACAGCTGAGTCAACCCCTGCTGTCTGACTGTGTCAGTCTGACTGTGAACCCCTGCTTATGAGCTGAAGCCTTTCACTGGGAGGGATATCAGCCTTGTGCTCAGCTTGGCAACCCTCCAGGAATATGAAAACACACATACACATGCACACACGCACAAACACACACACACACATAGACACACATACACACTGGAGAGCCGAGCGTCTGTTTGAGCCAGATGTGAGCCATGAGTAGAGTGAGGCATGCCCACGTGAAGGCATTTTCACAATTATTCCATTTAGTTATATATAATTCATTTGTGAGCATGAACACATTATCTCTCACACACAAACACTGCCCCCAAAGGAGCTGAACATATGTTTGCTGCCTTACCACTGAGGGAATGCAGTGAAACAGGGGGACAATGTTTATGAGATGGCATCATTTACATGACAAAACAAGACTGACTGTGGGATTTACTGCTCAAGCTGGTGGTACCATCATCAGTCAGGGCTTCTTATCACCGTCTTTTGCTGCTGTTAGCATCAACATTAACGTCCCATCCATCCTAAAGCCATGTCATTAATCACTGTCAAATGCCTGCTCATTTGTGAATTCTGTACCCACATTGAGTGGGGAGGCTATTTCATTAAAGTGCATGAGAAATATTGAAACCTTAAAAGTCTGAATTCAAAATGTAATCATGCAAAATAACTCAATTCTTTTTACTTGCTGCTATTAAACAGAATGACTTCTGTAACGGTATGTTAATTGTTAAATTATCCTCATTACTCATACTTCTGAGTACCACTTTTATTGCATAAGTTCATTAATGTGAAGCCATCTTGGAGTACTTAAATAATTTGCTGTCATTTTCTCCATTTAAAATACTGCAAAACAGACACACATTTTCAAATGGGAATTGGTAAATTTGGTTTCACCTGGCTTAAAAAAGACATAATTTATTTCAATTGCGTCAGAAAAGACAAAAAATGAAAAGATTAAAAAAAATTATATATATATATATATGTGTGTGTGTGTGTGTGTGTGTGTGTGATTAGTAAATTTTAGCAATGAATTTTATCGCAACTTAACTGATGGAATTTGAAATGATAAAAAAAATAAAAGCAAAGTGCAGATTGTGACATCAATGATGATAGTGGTTAATAGTGGCTAAAGTGGTAGACTCTGTGAATATATCATTACTGGAAAGCATCTGAGCATCTTCATTATCACTGAATAATTTACCACACAGCATTATTTTTTATTTTGTCTGAATTACCTGCCTTTTTCCTTTTTTCAATGGATATAATTTTTTAATATTTTTTAATATAAAAATATTTTAATATAATTTTTAGAGGTAATTTTTGAAGATGTTAGTACTTTACAATAGCACCATTGAACCAATTAATGCCCCCAGTAAAATGAAAGCTTATTTGTGTGGATGATGATGATTAGTCCCTACTGAAAAACAGTAGTGAAACTCTCACTACATCTATGTTGTGTGGAAACTTTTGAGGCCAAAGATTTCTACCACCTATATCTTACTCCAACGTCCTTTTCAATTTTTACCTTTTTTTCTCATCAGCTGTTTATGTCTGTCTGTGTTCTATTTATTTATTTGACTGTGTGTAGTGAAGCTTATAAACAAATTCTGGCCTCTGCCGCTGTACGTGTGACAGAGAGCGATAAGGTGGTGTGAAAATCCATTCTGCCTCAGCCCTGCCTCCCTACTGTCTCCTTCTTTGTTGTCCACTCTGCGTCTCCCACCGAGCGTGCTGGAGAGATATTTCCCACTTATTTTAATAGGATAATTTTACTGTCCTTAAAATACCCATCAGCTAATCCCATAAAACACACATTCATTTTAACCCCTTTTTATCTTAAAACACAGGACTACTTTAAAATACCCTTGGAGCTGCAGAGCTTAACTGTTATTGTGTCCCATCGTCATTCAACTATCAGTTATATGAAGGACTCATTATGCAATATTTTGCTTTCTGAACGTTGGAGAATTGATGGAGTTTTTCTTCATGTGTAAATTAACTTTTAGAACTCATAAAAATAACTTTAAACAATAATTAGTGCAGTCTGTTTTGCTTGGGGAACTCTTCATGCATGCAAGACGTCAGTTTCTGGATATAGCCTTACATCCCATTTACAAAAGTGTCCGGATTGAACTTGTCACATTTAACACAATCTTTAGACTTTTTTTTGTCTTTATAGCTTTTGCTCTAACTTATATCAAAACAATGTCAATGGAAGTCAAATAATACAAGTTAAGTCATTTATTTTACAGTTACAGCATAGCTTTGACCAATTATCTGATATCACTCTATGCAGATGATATTGTTCAATAATATACTACATCAGCCTCATCTTCCCTCTCCTTCTCCTACACCTGCAGGGCGGTGGTGCACATTCAGGTCAACGATGTGAACGAGTTTGCTCCAGTGTTTCGGGAGCCTGAGTACCAAGCTGCAGTGACGGAGGGCAAGATTTACGACAGTATCCTGCAAGTTGAAGCCACAGATCAGGACTGTTCTCCACAGTACAGCCAGATCTGCAACTACCAGATAACCACCACTAATACTCCTTTTGCTATAGATCGAAATGGTGAGTGAAATGTTTAGTGTCTGCAGATAACACCCATTCCCCCACCCACTACTCCCTCACAGGGTTTTTAATGGAACCAGTTAATTTTTTGCTATCATACAGCCATATCATGTATTAGCATAATTCAAAAATGTCTTTCAAATGAAGGTAAGTTTTTATTTCCTTTTCCTTCTTTTCTAATGGCTTATAGGAAAGGCAGGATCACATGTCTATGGCAGCACACTTAAGCTCATAATCACAAAATCCCATCAGTGCATAGAAATGCACTTCAGAGCCAAAGACGCAGCACAGAGAAACACAAATATGACAGATATGCATACCTGGATACACACTTCTAGAATAACCGATATCTCTTCCCCAGTGTAATACGTGTTCTTTGCTACTTTCAAGGACAAAGTCAAGCTCTTCCTAGAGAGCCATCAGTCTCCACTTATCAGATCACAGATGGGTGTGCACACATAAACAACAAAAACTGAAAACAAAGTCACACACAGATATAGATAAGAAAACTTTTTATTTAGTTAAGTACAAGAAAGTGATTATTGGTGAGAAGTTTGTGTACACATGAATACAGACAGGCGATACCCACAAAATATGTTTGAAACAAGTCTTCTTACTTGTCACTTGTATTTCTTTCATAGTTTGGTTCTTTTTCTTTTATGGTAGCTGATACAGAAATAATAATAGTAATTTTAATAATCATAGGCAGGATAGAGTCCAGCAGATCCCATTGACTCTGCTCTAGTATCAGTGCATAATGGACGAATGGATAGACGAGTAATAAGTATGGGGTATTATTTTAACATACAATTTACCCTAAATGTTTACACTTCAAAACCCTTATTATTCATAGACAAGGTATTTAAAGCAGCAGGATGTTTGTTCATGTTAAAATATCAGTTTTAATTTTATTTGAAAGACTAAGAAGACTAGGAGACCAAGACTCTAGAAAGTAACGGTGGAGAAAAGGAGAGTGACAGAGCAAGAGATCAAACACAAATAAGGCTTAGACTTCATTTTAACAAGAACCTCCATGCATACAGCAGGACTCTGAGCTAAAAATTGCAAATGTTCCTTCGAGGGGCTTTAAACACAGTTAGTTTTCTCAATATACATGGATGAAGGTGGCATTAAGGTTTCGATTTCTCTGCCAATGATCTCCAAAGGTTTCTTACTAGTGAAACATGGCAACAAAAAGGCTGACTGTGTAAGGTTTGGACTAAACCAGACTGTGAAAGATAGAGAGAAGCTACTGCGCCAGAGTGATCACTTTCAGTTTGAAAGGGTCCTGCTCAGCCATTGATCGTTGAAAAAGGGAGCTTGGAGCCCTTGAACTTGAGAGTGCGTGACAGAAAGTGGAAGAAGATGGAGGGAGAATAGGTGAAGGTGGAAGTAACTGTGAGAGAAAGAGGTAAACACACAATTAGGTACAATAAATGGATAGTTTAAAAATATAAAAGGGAGAAGCTTAGAAAATTGTATTTTATATTTTATAATGGTCAGAAATCCCATAAAGAGACAGTTGTCTGTGTACACTGAATTGAATACAGTTTATTTGTTTCCAAAAGACAGGCCTAAGTATATTTTCAAAAGAAACAAAAAACATTGTGATTGTGGGGATTTATTACATCAGGTACCACTGAGACAATAAAACAAGATGCAGGAGGTTGAGCTAGATTAATAGCTCTGTGACACTCACTACAGGTTAAGGTGCTAGCAATTAATTGTTCTGTCAAGGGATATCTCACTGCATTTACAGCAAAGTCTCACCCACGTTCCAGCTAATGAGGAAACGTTTATTTATTTATTTGAAAACTGAAAAGTCTGTAGATAATTTAGACCATGATGATTTTAGTAGAGTTTGATGTTTATTGTGTTTGTTTTGGAAAGATTAAATTTGTATTAGCTGTTTTTGGTCATATAACAAGAAATATGGATTTTTCAAATATTGTTTTCATCATCTTCCTTTATTGCCAATTAAGATATGTGAAGATTACAGTAGCGTGTTGTCATGGGAGTGTGAACACAGTAACTTCTATTCCACTTTTAGAAATTCTAAGAACAATAACTAAGTCTGCAGTCTTACAGAAAAGTGCCCTGTTGTGTTAAAACAGAATTATAAGGTCCTTAAGACGGCTATTGATGGCCTCTTTTTGCGCTTCATATGTGAGGATAACAATTTTAAATTTTACCCTGTATTTAACATGGAGCCAGGGGAAAGAAGCTGATATTTAAGAAGTATGATTTTGTCAATTCTCGTCAGAACTCTGACTACATCATTTTGAACCAGAGAAATATTGGCACAGCCTAATAAGGAATTACAGTACTCCAATCTTGAAGAATTAAATATACGGACTAGTCTTACTGCAATACAAAAGCTGGAAAAAGGCTATCCAAGAACTTGTTTTACATTTGAATCAAAGAAAAATTCCTGGTAAAACAAATATAGAGACAACAGAAACACTGATGTTTCTGGAAGACTAAGTATTTCCATCCAAAGTAACCACATGACTAGACGGTTTACTTGAGTGGTATGAGATTAAAAACATTAAAAACCCTTTTAATACACCTCAATTTTGAAATCAGGTGCATGCAGCTGTGGTCCCATTTTTGTTGTTTCCTGTCTCCCTGCAGCCCACTGGTGGTCACCTGAGGTGAAGGAGGATCCCATCCAGTTTCAAAAGGAGTTTCCTCAAGCCTGGCTGACATAGTTTTGTTAAATAGATGCTGGTTTCTGTGACCACACATGGAAAATCTGTTTTATGTAAACTCTATAAAAGATTTGTGGAGATTGACATTCAGTTGTTGTCAAGAGATTTCACAACAAAGAAATTTTGGTCAGGAAAAAATGAAGTAACCCTGCTCACCATTGGTGGTACCATTTAACTTCCAAACAGGGATGATGTTTAGAAGTTTAAGAATTAGGTGACGCTTCGGGATAATAGGGTGCTGCTGCCACTTTTGTGTACTTGTAGTTTCCTGTACAATTAAAGGTTCTGATGAGTTTGCATGTTTTTCTTTTCATTCAAACATGTTTATAGTGAGGGTCTATCTAAGATTTAGTTATCTCCCTTCCAGACTTTCACTGATATCAAGGCATACCTGTAGTGAAGAAAGCATCAGCTGTGAACATTGGTGGTCACAACCTTGTTTTTAGCAAATGTCCTTATGGCAAGAGAGCCTCACACCAATTACTCTTTTGAGCTGTTTGGACCACATTGTGATGATAGTTCAATGAACTCTGGTTAGACTCAGCCCAAGGAGAAGATTACTCATCCAACTGGTGGCTTTCAAGTATGTTTGATTGATTTGACTGTATGTTTGATCCTGCTTCTGCAGTAGTTTTATTGTTTTGAGATACCTCACAAAGCACCGGATTCATAATGCAAAATAGTTGATGGATGCCTGCAACATTAACCTATATACTTTGAATGATAACTAAAAGGATAAGATTGTGAATGAAAGCAACTAAAATGAGTTGGTGTCAGTGGGTTCTACAGTGTTTCAGTGGTTCAGTGCCGGAGTGTGGCTCACTTTGTTTATAAGATGGTCCAGTTGAAGTGGCTCAGGTACACTATGAGGATGCCTCCTATGTAAAATCTTTCCAAACTTTAATGGCTAACAGTGCAAATATAATGGAATTAACCCAGGATTTGTTTGAGGTATTTTTGACTTGTACCAGGCCTGGAAGAGACTCGTGATCCCCAGAGGATATAGAGGATATTTCTGAAGATGAGAGACCCAAGCACCAGTGTATGAAATCTATGAATGGATAAAACATATCTCAGTCAACTTCATTTTTGTGCTGAATGTTGATATACTTAATTTAAAAGAATTTTAGTCATTTTTGTGCTATACTGGGGCAATTTAAGGAATGTTCCTACATGGAGACAAAAACTGGGAAGGCAACATTAGATAAAACAGGGTCTGTGGTAGGTCGGTTGTAATTACAGTGGGGCATTTGAGGAAATTCTGAAAGACAAATAGCAGATTGTAAACCTGTGTGAGTTTTATGTGACTTTGACCGAGGAGCAAATGGAGAGTTTGGTGTGAAGGGTAAAGAAGTGTTTTAAGAGCTCATCACCTTCAGCAGCAGCCACAGTACACAGCCTTCTGACATGGATAAGCTGAGCCAGTAACTGAAGCGGCAGTAATCCAAACCTCCTTCATGTCGAAAGGTGTGTCTGCAAGTATCCATGTGTGTGTTCTTGATACAATTATAGAGAGAAGGACAAGAGCTGAGGTAGCAGGGAGTGAAATAGGATGAAGCTGCAAAACAGTGAGGCAATGGGATCTACTGGGAGGGAATGAGCAGGATAAGCAGAGGTGGAGAAATGAAGGAATTTTCTCCAAACTGAGCCTGTAAAGGAGAATGAGTGATTAGGAGAACAGCAAGGCGAACAATGCCATCCTCATATGTATTGCAGCTTATCCTCCTGCTCCCATACTCATATTCAAATATATCAACATTCAGATCCCTCCACACCTATCTCCCCACATACAAAAACCTCAAGATGTATTCAGACTGCAACACAAGTTATGGTTACCCATCCCAGTTACATTTTGAGTCAGCAGTAAAAGCCAGTTTTGTCCCTTTTCAATGTGCTATCTATGCTGCAGGCCTTCACAATCACCGTACCCCCTCACTGCACTTGTATGGCATTGTCATCTGTTTGTATGGGAAGACTCCTCATTGATGACATATTATGAGACATATTATTCAGGCTAGCAAGAGGTTTAGAAAATGCGTGGACAATGTATGTGTTTCAGGAAGCCATTTGTGTGTTTGAGTATGGTCTGAATGCTTAGATTCTGGCAGCAACCAGCTGATTATCAGTTTCATTTCAGCAACTGAGTACCACATGGCTGAACAAATTTCCAGAACTGTGCTTAATCTCTCAGTCATAGGCATTTTATACTCAACAATATTGTAATATTATGCATATTATTTGTTGCATTCTATCATACTTTTCTTTATCTGAGAAATAGCAAGACTGTTGCTAGAGAGTTGTGTCTGGCCAGACTGAACCTTAGTGAGGTGCTTTCAAAATATGCATTATGTCCACAATGTTGTGGAAAATGAAACCAGCAGTGAGTTAGCTATGTATTCATTTCCACATCATCATTACTACATAATGGAACATTTTAAATCATAACCCATTTGGTCATATACGCTTCCACTAGAGATAAATTAAGACCATTACTTTTAACAGCAGACAAGATTATGTTGAGGGACAAATAAACCATGAATGATGTGGGGTTACAAGAAAATGACCTATCATTGACATGCATATGTAAATTAATTTTCAAAAACAGGAAACAAAGGTGAAGGGAAGAACAGTTCATACATATGTGTGATGACTCAGTGGGGATAACAATAAATGAGGAAAAACTGATCCGGAGGGTCATACATGTTTGAGAACGGAGTAGAATGTACAACAGCTATACAGCATTAGGGTTTGTTTTTTTTACATACTTTATAGCTGACAAAAAAAAAAAAAAAAAGTGGGGGGACTGAATAGCACTTCATCTCTGCACCTCATCAAAAAAGCAGTCCCAAGCACGGAAGGACAGCCTGACTACACAGCTGCCAACAAGCTTAGGAAACATGCAGTGATAAGAGCAACAGTCAAAGAGCAGCCGATTTCATCCTATACAAGCTCTTTTCTGTCTTTGTTAAGATCATTTCTGGTTGATATGTCAAACATTTACAGTTGGCAATAGGCAGACATGCCATGAGCTTTGGTTTGTTGCTTAGAATCAGTTGACAGAGATGATACTTTAACATTTCTTTAAAGCTTATTATTCTTCTAACTGGAGGCATTAACAATTAAAGAAAGCATAAGATTTAGGAAAAGTACATTGTTTTGACCATATGTTGGAAGATGTGGGGAAAAAACCTGCTTGTGCAAGAAAAAAAAAGTTTCATCCACAAGACAAACAAAATTGAACTTTAAACCATGCCTTCAGTAGTGTTTTGTTCGTAGGTGTCCAATCATGTTTGCTCATGCCAAGCAAGAACAAAATCTAAAAGAACATGCTTATTTGAAATTGATTCCTTGAGTAAACCTCTTCTTGCACATCTTCTGAACACAACTTTATGTTCTGAACATATAAAGGTGACTATGAAAACATTTGGTATTAAATGTCCTAAGGCATAGCTGTTGAAGCTTTTAGGTGCCAAGCCATAGATTGTTCTGTTAGATAAATATTATTTCATTTAAAATATATCTCTATTGTGTTTGTCTAAATCAGCTGATCTCTTCAGTATGTGCATTTTGTGCACAAAACCCCATGCGGAACAGTTGCTGAGCAGTGGGTGTGTGCACAAGATGATTTTTTAGAACCCCCTTGACTAGTTTTGGTGGTTGACATGTCTTTGAAATCTTCAGAATCAACAGACACCTAACAAATCCAGAACACTTTAGCCATTATCTAAGCAAGACAAAGAAAAAAATATGTTTCCTAAGAACCCAGCTTGTTTTCCTTCTTCTTATGTATCTTCTTATGTAACAGTAATGGTATGAGAGATTAAACATTATCTTGACTTGTTCTAGAGACTTGGCATTACATAAATCGAGTAGAATATTTACACTTGAAATCTGGTTTATGATGGTGAAACACTAAAGGTAAGACTGTGTAAAATGAAGCTGTGTTTTAACTTTTCTTCGGTTGCTGTCTCGGTGACTTTTTGACCGAGGGATAATCTTTACACTGTGGCAGTCTGTGGACCCTTAGCTTGAAGCTGATGTATATGGCCACTAATTATTGTTTTCTGTGGCATGTTGTGTTTTCAACTCTTTATACATGCATATACACACACACACACGGACACACACACACACATACATACATACATACATACAGGCATGGATAATTTCATGTATATCTTAATTTTGCAGTATTTAATGGCAAGATGGTCTTCATTTCAGAAGCATTAGTATTAATCAAACCACTTTAAGAGGTAGACTTTACCTGTCAGCTCCACCATGATCTCATTTGTTACAGTGATTATATTAAGGCATCATAGTTAATTTGACAATGATACATATTGATGCTTTAAAAATAAATTACCATCACTCCTTCAACCATTTCCACCCACTTGCTGTGTAAGCAAATTAGCAGCAACGCATGCATATTTTGTGCTCTCTGCAAAGTCAAAAGGGCCATGAAGTAAATTGTTTTTATAGGTTATGCTGAACTTTGAGGGGATGTAGCCACCTTTGTGGAGGCATCAGACTAAGAAACAGCTTTCTTAAGTGTGGATTTAAATGAAGAGCCATGAAAATGAAAAACAGATGTTTCACATTGCTTAGGGCTGCAGTGAAATTAGCTGCAGCATTGTACTTTCTATATTTCATTATATCTTATCAATCCAATTTCACATCAAAGGTTTTAGAATCAGCACTATCATGATCTTAAAACAACAAAGTTGTATTTTCAACAGTATTAATATTAGATAGGTCTAAAATAAATCATTCTTGTTGACAGGTAACTTGAATGTCTCTGTCCAGGGGGTCGACAGCTTCCTGAGGAGTCAGACAGGCATAGAAGCCAGTTTTAGAAGGCTAAAGGACAGTGTGTGTAGTACAACCCTAAGTGGGAATTTGGCATGATTGAATTCATATACATCTTAGAATTTGTAACATATATATATATAT
>JAOWBL010050883.1:0-24229 GCA_028564865.1 Zenarchopterus dispar | reverse complement strand
ATAATAATAATAATAATAATAATAATAATAATAATAATAATAATAATAATAATAATAATAATAATAATAATAATTAACAATACCACTGTAATATGCAAACTCCACAGAGAAAGGCCCGTGCCAGAATTCCAACCACTCCTTCTTCCTGGAAGGCAACACTGTTGGCCATGATGCTGCCCCTTATCATATGCATTAAAATCCATTTGTAATTTCAAATAATTTGTAGTCAATCAAATTCAAATAACATTTTTAAAAAGCAGCCTCACTCAAGATTAGAAAAGACTGCAGAGAATGTTGACTAAACATGCTTCACTTAGAGACAAAGAAGAGAGAGAGAAAAAATCTCTTTTTTAACAAAAATACATCTTTAGCAGAATTAGGAGAAACAGTGACCAGCTACCTCAAGACAGAGGGTCAGAGGGTGAGTGGGCACAACAGAGTTGCCAATAAACAAAGATATTTGACCAGGGACATAATATGTCAAGATAGGAATTTAAAATTCTATCCTGGAATTCTAATCTTCAAATTATGACTATTCAGTTATTATGGAGGCACAGAAGGTCACCACTCACAAGCTATCTTGTGAGTGGTGACCTTCTGTTTCTCCACAGTTTTTTAAAGAATTTACTGGACTTTGACCTGAAAGTAGTAAAAGCAGGAAACCAGCACCCTTCAGGTGAATATGTCTCTGTCTAATATCACAGTATAGGTGCTTAATGCTGCAAATTGTAGTTTTAGTGGGGAAAAGTATTTAAAAAAAAAAAAAAAGATTCTTGAACTTGAACTGATCTGAAGAACTTTTTTGTTTGGCTTCTGTATTTTTAAACAGATGGTCTTACCTCAGTTGAAGTCGTTAGGAATGGACAACATGGGAATCTAAAAGGCCTTTATGGATGTGATCACTGGTCTTCTCCATGCTCAGCTCCAGGCTGCTGGCAGGACAACATGAACTTTCTTGGAGACCAATCACAATGGTAGAAAGTCTCATAGCCATGTGAGTACAGTTTTTGGCAAACGGTTGTGAAGAAGAATTTTACTGTAAAGTGGTTTGCATAGAGGTAGCAACACAAAGAAATAACTTTCAGTCTCATGTCAGCACCCACCCCCTGCAAACTGAAACGTGATAGTCAGCTTTTCATTTTTTTATAAAGCACTTGTGCCAAGGGCTTGTCAGACATAAATGAATATGCACACAAAAGGGAAAGAAAAACAACATTTCCAAGCAGCAGAAACTAGTCAAATCTTGTGCTGCTTGTTTGCTTTGTCCTGTGGAGGGACATAAAGAGGACTCTGTGGTAGCGAGTGGTTAAGAAATAAAAGTATGTTTTTGTAGAGATAACTCAAAAATCATTAAGAGTTGAGCATAGCAGACAAGTAAAGCGCCGAAAAGAAGGACAAGCAATATACCAAAATATTTGTGACAATAGAATATTGCTGAGGGGTTTTTCTTTTTTTTTTTTTTTTTGTAGACTTAAAGCTAAAATAGGCTGCTCATTTTGGTCTCAACAGTAACATTGGCATAGACTTTAAAAATAAATACTTATTTTTTAACATAATTATACATTATTAACTCACGGGATGTTTTGATGCTAATAGTCTTCCAAGCCCATATTTTTAAATACAATATCACAAGGA
The DNA here is from genome assembly GCA_028564865.1 of Zenarchopterus dispar. Lineage (NCBI taxonomy): Eukaryota > Metazoa > Chordata > Actinopteri > Beloniformes > Zenarchopteridae > Zenarchopterus > Zenarchopterus dispar. The sequence continues at coordinate 22,594 of JAOWBL010050883.1, read as the reverse complement.
CAAGGCCTTGAGGATCGCTTTTTCATCCTGATCAGCCATTTCCCTACTCCAACACACCTGACTCAAATGAGTACATCACCATCAGCATGTCTTCCAATCTGCTCATTACACATTCATTTGAAGCATGCAGTACAGCAGCCCTCGAGGAGGAGAACTGGGAAGCACTGGTCGAGATAAACACAGAGACAAACATGATCACTGGCGAGTGCTTGGAGATTGTGTTTCCTACAAACACATATACACACATATACTTTCCAACTGAGTGGGACAGCCACCCTCAAGAATCAAAGTAGGGTCAGGTGTCAAGCAAAGTTGGAAAAATTTAAATGGAAACACAACTTCCGTCCATCCATTTTCTATACCCGCTGAATCCATTACTGGGTCACGGGAAACAGAATTTATAACATTGAAATATGTAATACGAAGCTGGAAATGACTGCATTCCCTGTCTCTCACTACACTGGTTTCTTGCTTTCTCATCTCCACCTTTGTCTGTGTTAGACTCCAACAGTGGTTCCTGGTTTGGAGGTGTTTCTTAATCCTCATGACCTCTATGACCTCTGCTATACAGACGAAGCTCTAAATCCACCACTTTGGCTTTGTATGTGAGGCTGCAATTTAACAGTCACTCTCAAGCCAGTGTAATGTTATTGTTACCTGTGTGAGGCTGACCTTTATCTGTGCTGTTGCCAGATTCTGTGGACCAGACACTCCTTCCAGCCTGAAACTCACAGCTCTGGAAATCTCTGCCTCGACAGTCTTTATTAACAACTGATTCTAGGAAAAGCCCAAACCCATGTACCATAGTTGGAACTTGTTGAATTGTGCCAGTTGGACCAAATCCTGTTACTCCACAGTGATTTTATTTTAATGTAATTTGCATAAATATGAATATCTGTTAAATTTATATTTAGTCTCCATCTACACCTGGATTTAGTCATATAGAAAAGGAAACTAAAATATTTAGTCTGCTGACACAAAAACAAATACACACAGTACTCAGTGAGTTTGCCAGAAGCAACAAAGCAAATAATGAAAAAACTACATTAGTATTGTTATCATATTTTATACTATTTAATCTAATAAAATAGATTAATACACTGACTATATGTAGATTGTTTTATCTAGCATTTGATGTAGAACAGTCACGTCTCTGAATTTGTGCAGGCCAGAGGCCTACAATGCAGTTACAAAAAAACCCCCAAAAAAACAACTTGAAATTCAAGTTTTGTTTGACAAATGCCACACATTAACAGTGCATGTAGTTGGTTACATTTAAATTGTTTAGGCTTTCATTTTGAAAATAATCAATCCTTCAGTAAAGACATCTCTTTTCTGATGTTTTCACTAAGCCTAAAGGCCTGAAGGTTGAATCAATGGTTTTATTCGGTTTTCAACCAGGAGCACTTTTTGTCACATTCAGTGAATATCTTCTCCCACTCAGCTACTGATCCATGTTGTGAGTTTAAAAGGGAAAAAAAAGTCATATTGATTGTCACCATGATCCAGTTCTGTGGAGGCAGTGGCCATGAACTCTCCTCCTGATTTTGTGTCTATTGACAGTTGGACATCTGACATTTAGTCGATTGGTTCAGACACCAGCGACCTAAAGTTGCTTTCTGGTAAAAATAGTGCCTTTTTTATAAACTTTTTTGTACACATGCCAAGTTAAAATCACCTTCGTTTAGATGTAGGGATGTTTTTTTAGTCTTGTCCGAGGCTTAAAATAGCTCTTTATCCTGCCCTTTGGGGTGACGTGAATACTATTACACTGCAAATGTGCTTTCTGATTTAACTAAACTTTTTTCTTTTGTTCCTCATACAGTAAATGACCTCGGATTGATTTAATTCTGGAATATTCCCTTTAACGCTTTTGTGATAATATACATATTAATTCTAAAACTGACTTCTGCCATCTTGAACTTTTAATAGAAAAATAAAAAGTTCATCTGGAAGAAGAAGATACAGGCCTAATCATCATGGACAACATCACAGTAAAACATACACAATATCAAACTCATTTTCCATCTTGCTTGCTTCAGTCCATAAACAGTCTTCAATTCGGTTTCACTTTTCCTCACCCATATCTTTCATTTCTGTGGCTGCAGGGTTCCCAGCAATTTGAAAGGGTAGTCTTAGCAGAGATGCTGCAAACACAGGCCTGCTCTCTGGTGTGGCACTCCATGGAATATCACATTTAATACACATCACGGACCAAAATTTTGCCGGTGTCCTAAATTTGATTTTAAACGACAGCCAACTTCCAACAGAAAAACAAACAGAACATCTTCGACAGGCAGAACACTTCCTCTGGGCCCGCTTGTTTCTGGTCTGATACATCCCACTCTACTTCCTCAGCTTGGTTTTAGTAAATGGGTGATAACCATTTCAGCTTCAAGACTCTGGTATTTATCAGTGGTTATTCCACAGGCTAGATCATGAATTAGTCAAGGAGCTCAGGAGGAAAACATCAATATAATTATGTGACTATATCGCCATATTGTGCATGCCATAGGGAATTTATTTCTTATTTCTCTGTTACACATTTTCTTTGCACATATTTTAGAGAACGAATGACAGAAATGAAAAGAGCTATTCAAGCTCATGAAAAAGTAAAAGAATTAAATATCTGTACATAGCATTCAACATTCGATATTCAGCTGAAGTTGGTTTACCTCCCTTTTATAACTTTGTTACACTAATGTTAGACATTTTTTCCAATCAAAAGATGACCTGGCCAGTGATTATTTTATACAACATTTAGGAGTGTTGTGTTTGTTGCTCCTAATGTTGTTTTGTGACACAAAACTGTAAGCGACAAAGGAGTGGATTATGAAGTATTTAATACTCTTAAACAAGTTCTCTATGCACAGTACCCTATACACATTTAAACTGGAGGAATTCTTACATATGCAGTTGCATTTTGTGAGTTACTTGATAAGGCAAAAATCTCGCTATTTAAATAGAAAAGAACTTTTTAAATCCACAACAGCTTCATTATCTAAAAATCAGAGTGTACACAGCAGATTCATATTTTGTCTTTTATTGGAAAGGGGGAAATGTCTATGAATTTAAATACTCCTACTTAGAATCCATCCATGATTTTTCACCTTTTTATGATTAAAAATGTGGTGAATTTGTAAGTTTTTATAGATTAAACATCAAGCTGCTGGGAACCTGCTGCTATAATTGGGTTAGAAACAATTTTCTATAAATTATTCTTCATAAACTCTAGGAGATGATTAATAGTAGTAATACTTTTTTTTTTTTAAAAAAAGGAAACACTATCTTACAGGGGCAGTGTGCTGGCTTGATGGTTGGCACTGTTGCCTCACAGCACGAATGTTCCTGTCTTGACAGGTAGGGACCTTTCTATGTGGAGTTTGGTGCCCCGGTGCCTGCATGGGTTTTCTCTGGGTACTGTGGCTTCCCCCCACAGTCCAAAAGTATTAATGTTTGGTAAATTGCCCAAAGGTGTGAGTGTGAACATGTATGATTGTTTATCTATATGAGGCCCTGCAATTGATTCGCGACCTGTCCAGGGTGCACCTCTCCCTTTCACCTGTAAGGTGGGACAAGCTCCATTAGACCCATGTGATCCTGAATAAGACAAAGCAGGCAGAGAAAATGGATGGATAGCTTAAAGGAGAAAAAAACAAAGCAAAAACATGGTAGAAAAATAAAAGTGGTATGACAGAGCCTGCAATGATGAAAGAAACAATTACTGCACAGACAATGACTTACAAAAGAAGTGTTTGCATACTAAACTACTCATCTGTATCAATTTTTTGCCAAAATATAGAATGTGCCCACTGAATGAATGTGTTTGATGGCGGCTCCACTTTGTACCTCTTGACTTTGAGACCCTGTGAAATGGCCAGCTATGGCCTAATCCAGTTTACAAACACACATGTTCTTTTTAAACGCATGTGTAAAATTACAGACTTCTTTACCATATCATTTTGTGAGGAAATTAGCAACAATGGGTAAAATAGTTAAAAGAGCAGACGTAATTCATTTATAATGGGAAAATATTGACTCATATTACTTTTATAAAGTGGTTCATTTATTAGTAATAAAACTATGATACAGTCACATGATGTCTGTGAAGCAGAAAAGACATTCAGTTGGTCTATAACATATACCAAAACCATTCCACTGCCCCTCTGCAGGTAGTTGGTTGAGATGTTAGAATCTGGCTGTGAGCTTTGGGTGTGAATGTTTGTAAGGAATGTACTGTCCATATTTTTGTTAACTATGTCATCTGCTCTTGACTAATTACTTCTGGAAAACATTTCCCCAATTTCTTCCTGCTGCCCTCTCATCCACTTGATGAAATGATTATAATCACTGACCGTTAGATGGGGGTCATATTCAGCATTGCTGAATGAATTAATTTTCTCTACTCTTAAGAAATGTCCCATCTTGCTGATGGACTTGGGATATAGACCCAAAAGACCTTGTGTCAGCTTGGACTTATCTGGTGCCATCTCTGAGGACTGTGTAGCTGCCAGCACAGCCAAGCAGCAGCCATCATTCACCCCTAGAGCAGTCAGAGGGGACACGAGGGTCTGGTCTACAGCATTCAGACACGCTCAGTAATCACTCATGTCTCCCTTTAATGCACAGGGAGTAGCTACGGTGATGGATAGTCATCATCACCCTCCCTCTCTACATTTTGTTCCATGCTCTTTTTCATCCTGATATGCTCATTCTCTCAGTTAAACCATTTCCCATTTATTCTACATGGCATCATTTGTCTCTTTATTTCTTTCTATGTCCACTTTCGCCTCCCTTCTCATGCTTGACTTCATTTGCATGCCACTGTTGTTTGGGTCTGTTGCTCTGACAGCACTTCTGGTGAATAAAATGAAAAAAAGGACCAAGCTTCAACTACTCTAACAGGGTGTATTGACAACTACTATATGATGACACACAGTTACACACACACACACACACACACACACACACACACACACACACACACACACACACACACACACAAGTACAGTAGTGTAGTACAAAAGGTTTCTCTTCAGAGGGAGCACTAATACTGTACTGTATACTTAAGTAGCTCTGTGGCTCCTTGCTTTATTTAGTCCTTCAACGCAATGATGCTGATAAGATAGTATAAATGCTATTTTTTCAACAACAACACAATGACAGCATGGCTTCAAGTGTACTAAAACAAAAATGGCATGCAACAGCATGATTTCATTTTGCTAAAATATAGTCTTCATTAACAGGATGTTGATTACGTGCATGAACTTGCCATTTGAGCACTCATTTTAAAATGTCCTTTTCTAGGTAATTAGGTGAAGAATCACCTCCCAGCTGCAACCTACCCATTTAAAATGGAAAGTTTCTGATTTAAAAGTTTAAAATAGAGGGTTGGGTCTTTCAGTCAAAAAGGATATCTGCAAAGATTTTTTCCTCCATTAGTGATTAACAGGGATGTATGTGCATGTTTTTTTCACTGGTTTTACCAAAACAAATTCCCTTTCATCACTATTCAACACAAGGGGGAAAAAATCACGAGGGTCACAAACCACAACAATGTATAGTCCTTCACATTGGGAAAATACCTTTTTTTTAATCACCATATAATTAACACTGTCTAGCAGACTTGGCTACATCACCATAAAAATCACTTTTAAAATGAATCTAAGCGTCCTATTCATATTAGCTTTCAAATAGTTCATCTCACAGGCACAGGAGGAAGGGTGGGAGCTATCACTGATTCACCTAATCTTAAAAAATAAATAAATAAATAAATTATTGTATTAATGTTTGATTGTAATTTCGGCAGCATGGTGGCTTAGTGAGTAGCACTGTTGCCTCAGAGCAAGAAGGCGCCTGGTTTGACTCCTGGGTCTGGCAGGACTCTTCCTGTGTGGAGTTTGTATGTTCTCCTCATGCTTACATGGGTTTTCTGCAGGTACTCCAGTTTTCTCCCACAGTCCAAAAACACATATGTTAGGTTGACTGAGAATTTTAAATTACCTGTGACTGTGAGCATGCATGGTTGTATGTCTCAATATGTGGCCCTGCGATAGACTGGTGATCTGTCCAGGGTTTACTCTTGCCTATTGCCTGTAATGAGCTGGGATAGGCTCCAACAGACCCCTGTGACCCTGTTGATGGATTCACCAGGTATAGAAAATGGATGGATGATTGTAATTTCAAATGTGATTCAGAAATTTTAAGACAAAAGGAAAACTGAGAGTGAATGCTCTACCCCCAATTGTTTCAGTCCCATAGTTCAATACTGGGTCAACAGTTGATTTTAATACATGATTACATGCAATATTGGGACAGTGCATTCCTGGGAATATGGAAATCACCCACTATAATGGCTGTCAAATACGAATTCTGATAAAATCAAACAACTCTGTAAGGGCCAGATGGATGATACAACACAATACATGTCTCTGTTCTCCAGTGCTGCCAGTGGTTTTTAAATGACTTATGAATGTTTTTTCCTGCTTCACGTTTAAACATTAAAATATTTTTTTTAATTATCTGACAATGGTTTGATCAGATTTATAGAGCATCCTCCTGCGCTCCAGCAACACTGTTTCCACATCCTGAATATTGTATAGGTCAGCTCCTTAAATTTCACCCCGGCATAGGTGGACTTTCTGGTTGACAGCACCACAGACTCTTTACATTAAATTCTATTTTTGTTGCTGAAGATTTTTACTCAAAGAAGATGTACTTCCTTATACAGTGCACAGCCAGGTACCTTAGAACAAAAGCTGTCTGCATCCCTTACTTCCCTACACCTTACATACCCCCTTTCAGCAAAGTGCACAACTAAAACAAAAATTACCAAATATTGTTATGCAAAGTTACGACTTGAATTTGTGCTGGCTTTTCATTTAACACTGGGAGATGTTGGTATAAAACCTGTTCTCATGTTCCACTGGCTTTTCTCCCAGCTTCTAGAAAGTACCAACCTCTTCCATATACATTTGCTATTAATGTAATTCAGTGTTCTGTAGGATGGATCATTTTTTAAGCCTATAAGCCAAGTGTTGCCTCTCCCTCTGGTACCCGTCTTAGCACACAAGAGAAACTTCTGGTGTAGTTTCCTCTGAAAAGGTTCCTGTTTATTATCTTTGATGGGGTAATTTCTGAAGTGAAAACCACTTTTCCAAAAAGAATGCATAGCCCATGATGATACATCTAGTCTTGTTCTAAGATCTTTTCCATTTCTGGACTTCTTCTCCCATAGCCTCTGCATGCATTTCCTAGCACTTTGATAGAGGATGTGAGTCTAAAAACTGAAATTCTTGTGGTAAAACCAATGTTGCTCAAGAAAATCCAACAAGAAACAGATTGAAACTTTGCAAGAGTATCAGGAAAGTTTTTCTGAGTTTCATAATTTATATATAAACAGCCCTAGTAATTGGTACATTGCCTACGTCATGTGAGAGTTCCTTCTCCACACTATTGGGAATCCTAACAACTTATCATTCTAGTAAGTAACAAAATAGACAGGGGTTTTGTAATGTTTGACCACTAAAAATTAATAAATACCTGATATTGGGTTTTTTTGTATTTTTGCCAAAGGAAACATCCTACCACATTTAAGGACTTTAACACATCCATAAATTTGAAGAGGACAGAGTGAGGTAAGCATGCCTCCTGGACTAACAAACTTTTCATCAGCCAATCACCAATAGAAGGATATTTTTTGCTCAATCTTATGTACATGAAGTGGTGGTGGAAGGGGGAAAGCCTGGGTTCAGATATCAAGCAGACTTGATGTCATCCAGAGATTACTTAACCTGCCTTTAAATTTAGAACTCTTGTAAGCCAATATGGGTTTTTAGACATGACTCAGCAGTTTTACATACGCATGTACACAAAGGAATTTTGTTGTTCAGATATTTGCATTGATTTGCACTTTGATGCCTTGCCAATATTTTGTCTTAAAAGTGAAATGCTAATTGTGTGTTTAAAAAAAATGTAAGACAGAGATTAAGAAAATAGGGCATAGATAGAGAAGTGATGACTAAGCAGACATTTATGTTTGACACAAAAGAATGAGCTTGATATAACACAAACTCTTTCTGAAAACAGACAGAAAAACCCAAAGGAATAATAGCCTTTGATAAACACTTATATCACTCATACATAATAAATCCCCTCAGGGTAGGCACTATTAAGAAGATCTAAAGCTTCATCTGTCTGCTTCTTTGCTGCCATTTTTTGGAGGCACAACTGTGAGAAACAAAGGACTACTTTATCAGATTACTAAATTTTCCATATTATTTTCACTGCAAGCTGCGCCGATCAGATTGGTCACGGACCAGGGGGTCGCCAAACACTGTTTCTGTTTTAAACAGAAACAGTTTTTGCATAGTTTTTGGATTTTCAGCATAATTAGAAACCATTAAAATGTATTTTGCACTCTGCTTTCTTAATGTCATGCCAGTCCTTAAATGGAGCCTTGTTTTGCAAAATGGACATCCAATTACCAGCCTAATGCTTTCTGAAAGACAAGTAAATATAAATGGAATAAATGGTTGAATAAATAGAAATCTTGTAACACTGACAGTATATTAAAGAAGTACTATATATATGGATAATTTTCTAATTTTACACTATGTACTGGTTTAAGGTTTGGTGAAGACACAAACACAGGAGCTCTCTAGGAGGCAGAAGTTGTAAACAGAATTCTTATTTTGAAGTAAAGCACTGCACATGCATAATGTTGTAAAAAATTGCAAAAAGGTCAAAATCATGACACACTTGTGTAGTTGGTGGCAAATGTCAAGATATATTCTACAATATTACCACAACACAGCTAGTTAATTAAATTATGATTTGCTGTGCTGCTGTGTCCCAAAAGACAGCTGAGACGGCTTTGACCTCGGAGAGTTTGAGGTGAAGTTAAAGTCTAGGTAACAGAGGTTCTCACAAATGGTGCGCTCGTATGAATTTCCCAGTTGGAATTAAATCTGGAGTTCATAGACATTTGTGGAGGGGGGCATAGTTTTCTATAGCCTATAATGTCTGTGTCTTGATCATGTCATATGCTGGAATATTCGTGGAAACATTTGTACTTTTCTTGATGGCAATAATGGGGAGAAGACCACAGCTGCACCTTCAACAGCTGCAGCTGCAGAAAGAAGATTTAGCGGTTGTAGTTGCTGCTTTTGTTTGGCTACAGCCTAGTGGTGCACACATGATGTACTTCCACCTTATGATGTACTTCCAGAACTACGTACACAGATGTGTACTTCCGTCTTATGCATCTCCGTTTGAAAGGTGTTCATGGGAACTCTGTAAAATTCCCCTGTTCTTGCGCTATGCCTGTACAAACATAGCGCTTTGTTCTCTTAGGTTGTCCAAAAGGTATTTGTCCATCGACCCTCCGATGCTGCTTTTTGTGGGGCATTCGTAGAAAATCTTGGACATGACCATCGACCTGGCCACTAACTTGGGAATGGGCTACAAATGCTGATTTCTTATAAAGCTGCCTCAAGGAGATCATAGGGAATGATCCAAAAAAAAAAAAAAAATCGTTCGTATAGTGTTTGTAGCCATTGGTTCGGGTTATTGTGACCGAGGCTTCAGCGAAGGTCAAGTAGCTTTGGACAATTTCAAGACCCTTACAGATTGATTAACCCTCAGCCTGTGGGCAACTGCAACAGATTTAGTCACACTGAAAGTTAGTTAGCAACAGCTAAACCAACCAGCATAAATTAGCAAACTTCTGGTAACTGAACTAAGGTGGGCTTTTTCTAGATGGCTTCCATGCATGCTCACGATGTGCTCCTTTGTTGTGGACATTCATTCTAAACTGAGCTGTTTTCATCTTCCTTTATTTTATTGATTGGAGACATTGCATCTCACAGGTATAATGTTGTGATATTACATAGCAGCTACACCAGGCCTTACAGAGCCAAACTGTACTACACCAAGGCAAACAGACCTGCATAGTGGAAACGTGGCTTATGTGACAAAGTGTGCTGCCTTGCTTTGTTTTACACACCCTGGTTGATATGGTAAATGGGAAGTTGATAGTGTTCAAGCTCATGAGTAAATAAAGTGATTCATGGGATACGTGCCATGAGCAAGTGCTTGTCCTGCAAATGCACTTGAAGAAATTAAAGAGTATAGGTTATAGCAATTACAGAAATGCTTCCTGGCAAGCTAGGAAAGGGGGCATGTTGAGATGTATTTTGCACTATAAGAGGCTTTAAGCTGAGCCAGATCAGTGACAATGGAAAGAATTAAAGAAGCCTTACTTGTCTTTTTCACAGTCAATTAGTTAAAAGTGGATATGCTTCCACTACTGTTCATTCAATGCTCCTTATTGTTGGCTTTCAAAGATATGCAATCTTGTTTGAAAAGATAAGATAAATTTAAAAAACACAGACTGCAAAGGTAAATATAGGAATGCTTTAAAATCACCATACAAAAAGGATTTACATTATTTTTAAAATATTATAATATATGGTTTATTTTCCTGTCCCAATTTTTGGTTACTATTATAGTTAGTAACCCCAATAATCCTTGCAGCTGAAGTACTGAGAGTGCAGCCTCAGGTGTTTACAGAGATGTGGCTGAACGAACTGACAGTAGACTTTGTGGTTGCCCTGGATGATTTTAAACTTAAGCCGCCGAACAGGAGAGTGGAGGAAAGACAGAAACGTGTTCTCCCAACGTCTACTTGCCAAATCCGGAGTTGTGTTCTTGATAACTGAGAAACAATAGAAGAGCTGACGAGACATAGGTGCAAGCAATCAGGGAAGATTGGAACCAGAAAGTCAAACAAGAAGTAACCCGCAAGGAAACAAATTTTCAAAATAAAACAGCAAATTAAAACACAGCAGAAACCCCAGATCAGGGATAAGCAACACTCATCCTAAAGAGCTGCTATCCTGCCTGTTTTAGATGTCTCCCTGTTTCATCACACCCTGATACAAATGACTGTGTCATTAACAGACTTGTACAGGCCTTGATGACATGATGACAAGTATTAATTTGAATCAAGTGTGTCGAAGCAGGGAAACATCTAAAACATTCAGGACAGCGGCTTTTTGGTACCAGGGTTGCCTACCCCTGCCCTACATCATCACAAAGAGGCCCAAAGACAGACCTAACTAACACTGGAGAGGTTATATCTCTTGACTAGCTAATGAATACTCCTGGACAAAAGGAGGACACAGCCTTAAAGAGAAAGACTTGAGCTTCTCTGCTTAGGCTGCTGTCCATGAAAGCCAAACCTGGGTGAGTAGAACTTAGTGGTTGGATGAATGGCCTTTTGGAACTGAAAATGCAAATCTCAAGCAAGTTCCTTTAAACGGTCTTTACAACTAATTAGCCATTAAAAATAAAAAATAAATATCAAGTTTTTGACTGGAGATCGTTATTTGTTCTTATTTTGTGTTTCAAAATGCATTGTTGTCCATTCCAGATTTATTCCGATTTTATCCTGGAAAAAGATTATAAATTCCACGCAATTCCTGATCACTGTATCTAATTATTAAGCAAATAATCATGTTAAACGATTCAAAGACATTATCACAATTATTCCTGTTCTTCATAGACAATATTTTCTTTTTTTTTAAACAAAAAACCTAATCATTATGGAAATGTCATAGCCACTCCACTTCCACAGCTCTTCATAATCACATATAATACATCATTTTCCATGAAAAGAGCTATTATAAAAAAAAGTTATTGTAGCATACATTGCTGCATGTCATTAGCATATCCCTCATTCCTGCCATTTACTGACCCACTTTTGATCATTTTTGTTTTTGCTTGTGAAAAGGGCACTTGAGTTTGATTGAAGTACCAGCAAATTATTTCCATTCCCAGCTTCCATTCATCAGTTGAAAAAGTTTTCTTTTTAAACTCAGGTTGAGACTATATCAAAGTGGTGAAAAACATCTAGCATTTACTTGTTCTTTGGAGAAATGCAGTTAAGAGGTAAGTGAATTATAATGTTAAGCACAAGGGTCAGCAAACATGAAAGTGACTGTGAATACTGTGTGTGTTTACTCCTGAGAGATGGGGGATGTCAGCATAGTTTAATGATTTCTTATATCACCTTTAATTTTCATTGTGGCACACATTCACCATGACATAGATTTGACAAAGGTTTTCTGTCCACTCCCCGTGATTTGACAAATATCACAAGATTTATTTCTATCCAGACTTAATTCAATTTTATTTTCTCACTAAAATATTGCATTAATGATTGGAGAGTCAAACCACCACAAAGAGTCTTCTTCAACACATGCTGGAGATTCTCAATCCATGTGTCAAAATAATCTCCCCTGGTCAAAGAACTATTCTTTCACAATAAATCCTGATTAATATTGACATTGTTGTGATTCTGGAATATGACTGTATCTTAAGGAAATTAAAAAATACACTTATGGAAAAACCTGTTTACAGACTTGCATGGTGGGCAAAAGGACTGATGGGTGCATCACTTCATCTACCATTTTTCTTCCCCTAATGCATCCATCACTCTGAAACAGGGCAAAGCTGGCTGAATCAGACTCTGTGACCTTTTCCATTTCTTCAGAGTCCAGTCTTTATGCAATGCAGATAACTCAAACTCTTTACTATTTATTTATTTGTCCTTACAGAATAGTGATTTTTGTAAGACTGCACAACATGTGAAAGTGCTCTTAGTTTCCCTATTAAGCATTACAGAGAGCTCTGCTGTTGACTATTAACTGAGTTGCATTAATGATGTTAGGTATCACCAATCACAATCATTTAAAATTCTTTTCTGATCACATTTTTTCCTCAAAGACAATGATTTGCCACTACCTGTCCTAGTTTTAATAATGCATTCAAGCGTTTTCAAAGAAGCTTTTGCACTTTTAATTATGTCTTTAGTTGTTTTGTTTGCTTGATGCAGAACAATAATTGAACCTTAGAGACAAGAAACATTTTGCAATTTTTACTTTAAAATATATCATGTGTTTTATGGCACTCAGGCCAAAATTAGTAAGTTATTAAAACTTCTATAAATTATTCTTTAATATTGAAGATTATTACAACAATTCATAGATAATTTAAATCCATGTCCTTTTTTTATATTTTTTTGTATACACACACATACAACCCACACACACTTCCACTGAGGATAGGTGTAACCTGTCCGCCCCACTTTTCAAAATAGTGATCGTGTCCCCCTCCGACTTTCAAGTTTGTTTATAAATTCTAACATCACTCTGTTGGTGAATACTGGTGAGGCGTTAATTAGTGAAGTTAGTTTTAGGTTGGATATTTGACAAACGTCCACTACATATCAGAGACGGTCTTATTTAGGGATGTTAATAAACTGCCAACTGCATGACACATCTCTTTATTTTGTATTTGAATTCAATTTATATTACATATTAATTTTTATATTTAAAAACATAGTGCTTACAATATTTTGGGGGCTTTTTTCAATATTTTCTATGAATTATGTCAGTGAATTTTATCCTGGTAAATAGAAAGGAGTTCAGCAGAAACTCTGATCTGCAGTATAGGGATTTTGATTTGTTGACAGTGAAGTAAAAAGTTGTCATGTGTAGTGAACACAGGATTGATGAAAACATAAAGCTGAATTAAATAAAAAGCAGGCCTAGTCTAACAATGGCTCAAACATGGTTTATGGCTCCTGTTTTCCTGCAACATTTGTACCTTTGTGTTTCCTTTGAAGCCCAAAGACAGATGAGGAGGAGCTAGATAAAAACAAGGAGTTGAAGCAGAAGCACAACGTTACATTAACCCTTTCATGCAGAAAGTTATAGACATAAATGGAAGAAACGGTGGAGATTGTGAAGATTTCTGATTAAATGAAATTATTCCCTCAAGTCTCGATCGGTTGTTCTTTGATTTAATAATACAGAATGTAAGGCAGCCTTTCCTCACAAATACTTTTTAAACCATGCTCTCTGGCAGAATATATAATGTCCAGCTTAATTATTTTTTGGATTTGGAGTCAGTACATAGTCCCAATGTATGTAGAAAAATAAGTCACTTCTTTTCCTTGCCAGAAGACCCTAACTCTCCATTCCACATCCCTCCCTCCCCCTACTTTTCAAAACAAAGTTACACCCATGTGCATATATAAAACATAATAAATGCTTACTTTACAGGTCACACATGATATACATGCTCGCATTGAGTACATTTTAGCAGTTGTAAATATCTTGATTGAAAGGATTTTATAGAACAAGATACATTTATGCATTCACCACAAAACAATTTCAACACCACTGAAATTAATTTAAAGCAATACATTTTGACTACACCTTCCACATGGAGGTGATGGTTTAATTTATTTCTGCTGTGTATTTCTGTTGCCATGGTTAAATATCTTGAACTTGACTGTCAGGAGAAAAGGGATCGAAACATCGTGACTCAGAGAACTTCAAATTAAAAAAATGTATTTTTCACTCAGAAGAAAATTATGACAATAAACATAAGGTTGATTACTTTTCATCAACTCATTGTAGAACAGAAACTGACAAGAATATAATAAGTTTAAAATGGTGTCATACGTGTATATTTTTCTCCCAAACTGTCTTCTATCTTTATCGGGCATGACATTTAATTAAATGTCATGTCAGCTGTCTAAAAGCGCTCTGATCCTGTCACAAACCTCAACTGTGAATTTTTCAGTGATTCAGTCACAGCTAATTCATTATGTCTGTAACCGGAAAACGACCTGAGTGTGTGCTTGAGTGTTTTTCATCAACCACAAATACTGAAGCCATTGACTGTGTTTCCTTTTTTTTTTTTTTAATGTTGTATGTGTCACAAAGGTCCTCTTAGGTTTCTACAAAAATGAAGATGAAAAATGAGCAGAGATGAATTGTAACATCAACAAGCTCTACAAACTGGCAAAAGAGAAGGCACTTACAAACGTTTTTTAAATTCAGTATTTAAATGATTTACAAGTGTATTCTGAGTGTAGAAGAACATTTTGATAACTTAATTTTACTTGAAAATGTCGTATAGTACCATGTATCACACCACTTATGCTCAATGTTTATTGTGTACTTTTCACTAAATTTGTGTTCCTTTACTTTAGTTTTCAGTTGCTGTTGGCAACATGTAGAGGCCAAAACCATGTGATAACGTTTAAAAGTCAGTGGTTTGAGTTAATGTGGCCAAATTATAGAGGCAATGCAGTTACCTTCACCCCTCCAGGTGCAGTAATACCTTATCAATTTAGTGAAATGCTTTCTGTCTTTTTAAAATTTATTTATTTATTTATTGATTGATTGACTGATTGCATCCAACTTCACATCAAACTACTTTTGTTTCACCTCTGGAATACTTCCTTGGACTCATACAACTAACTTTAGTAGATTTAATCATTTTAGGTGTGTGGGTTCTTCCTTGGCATTTTGGTTCGGATAAAAGTGCTGATACGCATGATATGACATGCTTATGTGTAATATTTGCCAGAGTTCTTGGTCTGCTCTGTGCAGATGACATTGTTTCACAAGTCCAGATGCAACTTTGTAAATGTAGTCTTTGCTGCCTTTTTTTTTTATTTGGAAGAAGAGGCTACAGAATCTAAACTATAGCTCCTGTTTTGTTTTTTTTCTTTGTCTGAGTACTGTCCTTGACTGAACCTGCAGGGGCATCCACTCTTTGGAAGAGTGGCAGCTATTGGGATGCTTTTTCCCTTGTAAATAATCTTTCTTCTTCTTGAATGATGGAGTAAATTGTTTGGAAATGGCCTTATATAGCCTTCTCACACTGATGGGCACCAACAACTGCTTTTTGTAATTTCATATTTGATGTCTCTCCTCCTTGGCATTTTCCACACACCTGGTGAATCCATATCAGCAAAGTGCCAAAATTTAAGCTTTTCTCATTGATGATTATTCAATGAAATGCATTTTGACAAAAGCATTCATTTGCTTACCCAAATAATTGTTACAAAAGCAGTAAGGGTGTACTTATTTTTTTCCTTTTCTCTTGTTTTTAATGTCTCCTGCATTTTAGATGAGCTTTTCTTTAATAAATAAGACCACTGTGCAATATACTATATGTTGTGGTTTAAGACTAATATTAAGACCTGACAAAGATCAGAGGATGTTATTAATTTGGTTCTGATATGTAATATCTTAGAATACAAAGAGGATGTGCTTTCATTTTTGCATGACCTTGTTGGATATTTTAACCACATGTTTTCCGCAATGTCTTCTATGTTTCAAAAAATGTTTGAATTTTCTGAAGTCCCAAGGCTGACAAGTTCTGTATGGTGTAAAAACCAAATGAAATGTGGAGCCAGTATGACACATCCTTTCAAATGAAACTTCATGTCATATTTTACTCTGTTATCTATAATGAAATATTGATTTTATTTTGAAACTATTTCATGGATTTCCATTAGGCATTGCTACACGTATGATTGTATGTGGAGCTGGGACTTTGTGAAAATAAACTGGCCCAAACTGCATTGACAAAAGTCTTTTTCTTCTTTCTCTCTGAGTCACAAGAATGTTTGTGACATGCCATCAAGGTTATTTTCTGTACTAAACATCTTATTAAATGAATGGAAAAAAAGGCTGAGTTCTTTTCAGTCTATGTAAATGGTTGAGATTGTAAATGAATGAACTATTCACACATTTATAAAGCAGAAACCTTCAAAAATAGAGAAAAAGAAGATGGAGTGCCTCCAAATCCATTGGAGTCTTCCCGTGGGTTTCTTGTGGCTGCACAAGTACATTTTAATGGCAGTGAGCTAAAGGTCAACCTGCAAGCCTACAATCATCCATCATATGTGACCATTCACAGGTTTAAAAGCTTTGCTGCATGATGACCAGTGTCAACATTTATGGTCTTTAAGTGCCCTTCATCTAAATGTATTGCATTCTTTTCAAGCACCTGTGCCAAACTTCTCAAATATTTGTCCATCAATGGAACCATCAGTGATTATCTGCAAACTACAACACAGTATTCAGTTAAATATGTGGACAGTCAATTAAACTGATCAACCAAAAATATTTTGTAATAATTTGCCCATTGAAATGGTTACGCTCAAAAGGTCAGTTATTTAAATTTATGTATTAGATGTCACAACATGGTCCACAGTGAAGTGTAGACAGCTTCAACAGACAAGTTGGCTTCATCAAACTTGATTTCACTTTAAGAAGTTTCTCATATCTTTAAAAGTGGAGTGTGACTATTTTTAAAACATTTTTTTTAAAGAATAAAACCTATAATGGCACGAAATGCTGAAGTAATCCCTTTGGGCAATCTCAAAACTATTATATACCGTATGATGTCAATGTCCAGCCAATAAACAATGCATGAACATGAGTAAGTGTGGTATGACTTGGTTAGTGTGCATCAGGGACACAGAGGTGAAATGTGTAGAACTCTAATTTATCCACATTGTTCATGGCATGTTAATTTTGTCTTCATTAGAACATGGCTAACTTCACAAAAGCCATAAAATTAGTGTAATCATCTGGATAAAATGACTCTCTTTCACATCTCAGACCTCTTCTCAGCAAGTTTGTCTTTAAACAGGAAAAAATAACTGGGTGTATATAATCTTTTGGTTTATGTTTCACTCAGCTAAAGAAAAGAAAATCACTCAAGACTCTCTAAAAGGTGTATCTTTTCAAGGTCTCAATCTGAGAGTAAATTTTATGCATGGTTTTGGTTGCTATGCTCTCCTTTCTTTATTTAAAGATACATTTTGGCCTTCAGTGGATCCATTTTCCATCTATGCTGATAGTGAGACTGCAGACTTTTTCATTTCCTTCATCAACCTTGGCTCCAATGTCACCAACAATGATAACCTGAAGTCCGCCTTGCAGCCAAGGTTATGCAAGCGCTATGGAAACATCTGGGATGTTTATTGCTCTATCTCCCACAATACGAAACTCCACATCTGCAAGTAATCAGTTCTTTCTGTCTTTCTCTGCAGCTTGGAGACTTGTCCTCTCTGGTACACCTTGGCTGTAAGCATTAGTGGCTTTTGACAGCAGTGTGCTGAGGATGATGGGAGCCACACTTAACAGCCTCTCATCTTATAGCCATGTTGGTTTGACCATGTCCTCCAACCACCCAATGTTGAGCTATTCCCCAAGACAGACTCCTGGTTGGCTGGCTAGATGTCATTGGAAACACTGTTGAGGAACTGTACATTGCTATGGATGACAGCAAAGAATTGTCCCAAGATATCCAGCAATTTCTGGTCCCAGATGGAAAAGATCAACTCTGCACACAGCACCTACAGCCATGAGCAAGCGGTACTAGCAGTCATTTCTATGAAACTACTTGACAAATGTGTCTCATTCTAAGGTGTTGACTAATTATTTAGAGCAAAACTTTCAGAGGGCAGCAATTGGGCCAGTGGAGAATCTCCATTAAGATAGCTGTTCAATATTAAACATTGAGGGAATTCATATTTTTAAGTTGTTCACCAAAAACTTCCTATCTGCATAATAATCGTTTCTGGAGCTACAACATGAGATTTTCCAGTCTGTTTGACTTTATTTTCTACTTCAGTGTATTGGAAGGATTTCAATTAGTTGAGCATCAGAAGGTAACTACTGGCTGCTCAGACTATTGGTTATCGATAACTGTCACAGGTAACAGAAAAATGGAGCAGGGTTTACACTGCAGACTGCACCACAGCTTCCTCTTGTTTGTCAACTTCAGAGATATCTATTTTTAGATGTTTGAATTTCTTAGACACTAACAAAAATAAATCAACTACTTGCTCTGGCGTGGTGAAGACATTCTATATCTTACTGAAGAATTAAAAATATGTCAATGCATCACACTGTTATATTTTAGGGCAAATAACCTGTAGTTTAAGTCTATAACAAGAAAACTTTTCCTCATCTTCATGTCATGTACAAGAGTAGCCACTTATTTTTTGTTTGTCTGTTTTTTATCCAAATAAAGAAATATGAGCTGACACAATGTTTCTTTCTATGTTGGAATCGGTCCAAATGTAGATGTCTGCCAAGCTTGTAGATAATTCTTTTATGTTGCACTGGTGGTTTGGCATAATGTTCAATCATTAGCTCCCATCTGCCAGTTTCCCTCTTGATAAGGCCCTCAGTGGTCTTTTGCATCATCTTTGACTGTGACTTATAACTAAAAGTGTCATGAATCTTTCCACTTACTAACAACTTTGTGTTTCTGTGGCTTCAATTAATAATGCATA
Organism: Zenarchopterus dispar; assembly: GCA_028564865.1. Lineage (NCBI taxonomy): Eukaryota > Metazoa > Chordata > Actinopteri > Beloniformes > Zenarchopteridae > Zenarchopterus > Zenarchopterus dispar. Next base: position 3,414 of record JAOWBL010050883.1, on the reverse strand, counting down.
GTGTTTTGCTTTACCAACTCCTACACAGCTCATTACAAAAAGACTTCAAGGAAAAGAGGTTCAAGGGTAAATTGTAATAGAAGGTAGATAAATAGATGAAGAAAAGAACAACAAAGAGAGAAAAAAAACCCAACACCAAAAATCAACGGAAAAATATGGGGGGAAGACGCTATAATCGGGGCGGTATGTCTCAGGAGACCAATGGAAAAAAAAGCACAAATAAGCTGCAGGTTTTGTGTCTGGAATTGTTCTGCTGTCTTAGGCTGTTAATAAAGCTCTGTCCATTCTAAAAATGATGTACTTCTTTTTTAACTCTGAAATATCCTTCACATTAATTCAGTGGGGGACATTAAAACAAGCATTGTTCTATTAGGTGAATTTCATGTCGCTCTTTATAAGTATAAAGAAATAAAATTGCTATCCTCAGTACTGTCACTTCTGCAAAATCAAGACTTTAGGTCTTCATAATTCCAGGAAGTCCTTTAAGATTATTTGCTATTCAAATCATAATGTCTTAAAGCTGCAGAGAAGATATGGCTTTAAACATCTGCAGAAATCCTAAACTCAAAATACAGGTCTTTCGTCAAAGGCAGGGAAATAGGTCTTTCAGATTCTACATATAGTAGTAATTGTTAACAAGTTGACCATGCTCGCTGTAAAAATCTCCATTTGGAGGGGTGTAAAACCTTTTGCGTTAGTCTTCTGTTTTCACCCAAAAGATTACTGGGACATCACTACCCATGTGAATGAGTAGGAGATATGGGTAGGGCTTAGGGTAGAAATGGACTGGGCTTTCAAATGGAAAGGTACATGGAAAACACAAATGCAATAAATAAAGGTTGAGGTTTCATTTGCAGCGTTATAATATATGACCAGTCTGGAAAAAGAAATAGTTCATGTCATGAAACTGAATTGAATTGTTTCATTATTTTACACAACCCAGTACAAACAATAGCGCTAGAATTAACATGGCATTATCATGAATGATGAAGTTTATTATGCATAAATCCAGTCAGACTACACTATTAACACACATAGGTGCAAACACACACTGTACCACAAATGGAATCCACAAAAGTTGGCAAAAGTTGTGCATACTTAGCTTAAACATCATGTTGCACCAACATATACAACACACACCAGTTGTACTTGCTATAAAACAAACAAAAATCTTCTCCTTTGATTTCTGCATCTAACTGTTGAGAAGTGCAAATAAATGTCCACAATCAAAATGAATAATATTTGATTTTACAGTCATTCGCCATGTGTCTCACACTATGTCACAGAGTAGTGGTGACATGTGATGTAAAATGAAGTTGTAAGGATTTCCCACTTCTTGGGAAAATTTTTATTAGCACTATCTCTTGGGCCTCTGTTTCAGCAGATACTGGTAGGGGTATGGGGTAGGCAAAAGGCTAAGGAGCAGAACTGAGATTGGGCCAGAAGTGTCCAGTCCTAGTATTATAAGTTAATCGACCATGATTGTTTTGGGGAATTATAATTCTATCCCAAAAAAAGTGTGACCACTTGGAAATTTACATTACAAGAACAAACTATTCTCAAAGTTCAAGGAAATGCAGTGCAAGAGCTAGCTGCAACTTCAGTTGTGTTCAGCTGTAGTCAGCAGCTCATATGCAAAAGGAAAGTGGGGGATAGAGCCCAGAGAGGGACTGTTTTCTCAGTCCTGCTCCCATAGGATTTCTTATCACATGTGTAACTACACTAACTATTCATGTTAATAGTTGCATTGATTTTGTGATTCCACCTATTTTCTATTTATTGTAAATATATTTGTAGCAGAAAAAAAAAACAAATCTACAGATCCTTTATGTCAAATCCTACTTTAACTATCATTTTACTGAACTAAACCTGTTGATTCTTTTTCAAAACCATCCTCTCCCCCAAGATTTACAAATCTTGATCTAATCTTTTGGTGCAGGGCATGGAACAGCCAGGGGAGGCTATGTCCTTCCCAAAGGCAGTTATTACAGGCAATGACAAGCCAACATTGGTAACTAATGGGTCGACATTAAAAAATGAAAGGGTGCCCATTCACTGGTCTTACCCAGCAACCCACTAGGACAGAACATTCATGCAAAATTATGTTAAGTTCAGTTGCTTCACTGCATTTCAGGGTATATGGCTAAAACAGCATATTTACTTACTCCCACCAAATATGTCCATAAAGCTGCTCACATGAACCCAGATGGCTTCTTCACTCATCTGGAGTTGAACATCACACATTCATCACTCATGAACTGGATGAGATGCTTTAATTTCCCCCAGTCAGCACTCAATATTAGATTAGTTCTTTAAAACTGTTCTAAGCAAAAGCTGCTTCTTTTTCTAAAACTTCAACATGTTCACAAAAATCCCTCACATTTGACTTTTTTAAAACTGTCTTTTACTGTTTATCAGTTGATGTTTTCTGGAAACATCAGTGGAACATCGTCTAATCTTCAGTTGGATTCATTTCGATTCAACTCAGTAATACGTTATTAAAAAGAGAAATTCTATAGTTGATCAAAGTCAGAAGTACAAAATTTTAGCTATTGTTTCTTATTTGAGTTTTATTAAGAATTAGATTTCCACATGCCCTTTATCATCACTAAAGGTGGATATGTCTGTTTATAATTTTTGATGTTAGGACTTAGGGAAGAGACTCACTGCGAAACAAACTTTATAATCATAATAAATCACAGTTATTTCTTAAAGATATTTACTTAAAAAAAAAGAAATAATAAACAGAAAATTCCTTTTTTCAGTGTTTATATTTTAATTTAAAAACACCTATTTGTTTTTCATAGTGTTCAAATAATAATGTTTTGCTTTATTATGAATATATTAGGCATTCTATTATAATTTCTTATTGAATAAAACTTTATTATTACGCAGGTGGTGGAGAGAGCACAGAAATTCTTGTATCTGATATGATACATCTACCATTATAGGGTTAGAGATGTACAAGGTCAACGTGCCACTATTTGCCATGGCTGCATTCACCTTCTGACATGACTTTGACTTTGATAGAAGGTGGAGGAGAAGTGCCTCACTGCTTTTGAAGCTCATCGACCCAAGATTGAAAGGAAGACATTTTTCCATCCACTTTTGAGGATTGTGCTGCCTTCATCTGTAATATTCTTATTTTTGGCTGAGCTCTTATCTAGGACATATTCAGCACAGTCCCTTTGAAGGAGTCTGTGCAAGTAGAGTGGCCATGTTTCATTTGGAATGTCAGTGGTCTGATCGTAGGCAACTCCACTGCTGAAAGGCCTCTGATATGCTTGTGTGTGATTACAGAGTAAAGGTGAGTGCATACAAGAAAACCTCTGCTCGCTCACTTTTGCTTCAAGCTAAGGTTCTCTGCTTGTGGCCCGGGAGCTTGAAACCTCTCTGAAGAATTTTAGCTGCTCT
>JAOWBL010050872.1:6496-24230 GCA_028564865.1 Zenarchopterus dispar | reverse complement strand
ACACACACACACACACACACACACACACACACACACATATACATACATACATACATACCTCAGGTCGGGACCGGTCCGGTCTTACATTAATAGGACTCATCCAGTAATACCACCTTTTCCTCCACTGGTTATCAGCATGTCTTCCCAGTTCTAACTATTTTAGGACTGACAGAAAAATGTAAACTTTTTTTTTTTTTTTTTTTAGAGACAACTGCCACTCTTCCTAAGTGAAGTGGGAAATGACGTAGGCAGGTTATCTGTTATCTTTTCTTAATCCTTTAAGAAAAATATTTAGTTTTCCTTTAGTACTATATAAAGTATCAGGATTAAACGGAAAACTGCCATCTGACCATAAAGTACTAGGGGTGAGTGAAACTTAAAAGTAAAACCTTGAACGTTAGTGGAAGTTATGCTCGGTTTGTGTAGGATAAGACAAGTATAAATACTTTTCCGATAAAAACCACATCTGTTTACGAAATCTCATACACGTACTCTTCACCCAGTTTATGCTGGTGAAGCCAGCCAGTCTACGCCAGCATGCCCAGCTGATGAGGGAGCTAAAGACAGGTGAGGATGACGAAGCAGGAGCACCTCAGGAAAACCAGGCATTTCCCCTTCAAGTTGAAATATTTTCAACTTGTGTGTCTGCATATTTGCATCCACCCATGTCTGAAGTGGGCATATTCATTGACTAAAACAATGTTATCAAAACACCGAGTCAGACAGGGGGAAAAAAAACCAACGTATCTCTGCCATCTCCCACCCACACTTTGTTTTAGGAAAGTAATAACTCTTTGTGACCATCTATATCCCAGGTGTCAAACTGTGACTCATGGGCCAGATTTACTCGACAGAGTAATCATATTTAACAAAACCAAATGTCTACTAGAGCTCACCCATCCAAGAAGAGATACCAGGTATCTGACTTGGACACAGAATAGATTAATATGCATCAAACTGAGCTTTAATGATTGTTTTCTTTATACACTTATCCTTGCTACTCCAAGGTATGGACTTGAGTAGTTACACTTTCATTGAAGGAGTTTATATAATAATAATGATGATAATAATAATAATAATAATTATTATTATTGGTAGTAGTAGTAATAGTGTTATTTTATTATTAAATTCATTATTAGATTGTGGAAAAGGATATCACTAAAATCTAAATTAGAAGGCTCCAAATAAAAAAAGAGGGGAAAAACTTTAAAATTTTATTTAAGAAATGAATGCCACTGACGTGTCTTATTTGACATTTGATTTTGCATGTGTTCACTATTAAGTTATATATGGTATAGTATTAATCTTTGCTTGTTTCAGAGTCAACGTTTCAGCAAAGCCGAAGTTTGTTTCCATATTAAAAGGCTCACTGTTATATATGAGTTGAAGATTTTTATTTAAATCGATATCAATGCTCGTCCGTGACTTTGTTCAGGTTTTAAAATTTGGCCCACTGTGTATTTGAGCTTGACAGCCGTGGTCTATATCCTTTGAATAGGGCAAGCCTCATTTTCCTCTTTTGACAGATTTCTGGGAAGAGCAGAAAACCACCCACCATCAAACTGAAATGATCCAGAATAGCTCAGACATGGGAAATACTCAAGATTTGTAAACACCTGTACAAACTGAGGATAAAGGTTGCGATGACAGTTTTACAGTACAGCCTATTACAAGTAAACCTGTAGGGTTTCAGAGGATGCTTGAGGTGTGTTCGTCTCTGCTGGTTGTTTGGCTCCAGGGATGAAACTGTGCAATGACAAGTCTTTCAGACATTAGTCATTCTCAACTAATCATTTATTTCTGCTGCAGAAGAAGCTTGAACAAAATTAGTATTGCACAGAAATGACAGTGTGTTACAATGCTACATATCTGCTACAAACAAAACCTGCATTCAAAAGGTCATTATATGAAAAAAAGAAGTAAAATACCATATGGGTACAAAACACTTCCAGCGCTTTTACAGCTCATTGTCCACATTTCATCACAATCTTAAACAAGCACTTAATATGTTTTCGTAATTCGTAGGAAAATGTGTATAAAATATTTGAGGAATACAATAGAAATGTTATCTTAAAAAAGTACAAAAAAAGTGAAATGATCCAAATAAAAGAAGAAGTTGAAGAAATCACAATTGTTCAGTTACACAACAGAAAGCTGTGTAGGCTGAGTACTGTTTGGCTCATGGTAGCAGTTTTTAGCTTGCCAAATGGTTTTGAATTGCAACATTCTCATGCTTCTGCGCGGTTCTTGGGAAGTGTTCCCTGCTGATGCAGCTGCTTCTCCAGAACAAAGTGGACCAGCTTCTTAACCCAGGCCGACCGAGGGTTCAGGCAGATTTTCTCTCCATTAGCCAGGCTGGCTCTGTTCCAAGAGATTAGAGGTGGTAAAGGTTAAAAGGAGTATGTCAGCAGCCCGTAGCGGCTAAACCCACCCACTCATGACTTTGTACATACTCAGCCCTCTGCTATATTGTGTCATGTTGTGGAACTCATGGGAAATTTATCATCAGACTAGGATCAATCGCTTACTACTTGACATCTGTGATCTCCTCCGTAATTGTGTCAGTAAACACTTTTCACGCCCCGTGGGGCCTATTTACCCGTCTATCAGATAAGATTTTTCCACTTGACTGGTAGGTGTATTTTCTGGTTACACAATACAGACAAAAAACAAACAAACAAAAAAAGAAGAAGAATATTTATTGCCACAGTTTCACTTGTGACAAATCTCTGACAGGTTTTTAACAAACAGAAACATATTTATTCTTTCATTATTATTTTGCATAACGTGATATTTTTTAATTGTACTGCACACGGAGTACTACTGTGATTAATAAATCTCCACATTCCTCCTCTTTTTTTTATTGATCTGTTTAGTTGTGGAATCAGTGTTAAAAATCAGAGTGCAACATTGTTTACAAAAATAAATAGACACATTTGGGTTAGCAGGTTAAAGCACTGCACTGCTACCACATCGCACTTGTTTGTTCATGGATTATTGAAAAAAGAAGTTATTAGACCCAGATCCCTGCTGTCTGTAGTTGTTTTCGTGTTGACTCCCACTTACATGACTTCCGTATCTGGACAGTGAGGCCCCTCGGGCACCAGCTTGATGCTCTTCAGGGTGTCTGGCGGGATGATTCTCGACTCCACTTGAAGGCACCGGCAGTGCGTGTTGTAGTCTCTGCTGATCGGCGGCATGCCTACCATCGACAGACACCCAGTTTCAACTTAAGCAGAAAAGCCTCAAACAGTTTTTTTCTTCTTGTTAGGGTTTTCGTTATTCCCCACTGAAGCATCCCCTCTGAGACATTTGACTGGTTCTAAACTGCTTACATGTCTTCAGTTTAGTAATTGCTTGGTTTGTATAAGTAGATATTTTCTTTGATATTTTAAATATTGTGGGTATTTATGTCAGTAAGGTTTTGCATGACTGCTGATTCATGAATGTAGGCGAAGCCGCTCTCTTGCAGCATGGTTTTTTGGGAAGTTTTGAAAGTTCAACACCTCTTTTCATCACTCTATCAGCTTCCTCTTTGTTGCAACTGAAATATTTAAAACCAACAGTAATTTGGTGGATCAGCAAGTAACTGGTGCAGGTAACTACGTCTGACACACACGTATCGATCAGACGCAGTTATCAGACACAGGCCTGTGAAGATCACCTTAAAGCAGTAATAAAGAGTAAAAAATAAAAACGTCCAGTTTACTTCACAACCAGTTTGGAAGTTTTTCAAAAGCATTTCTGCAATTCATTACTGACAATTATATCACTCTGTCATGTGGTAAGCGCGCACGTGTTTCAGCTTAACAGAAGTGATTGTCAAGTGATAGAAACTGATGCTCATTTAGACTTAAAACACTTAAGAACCACTGGCATCCACAGAATCGGAAAACACATAATCAGTTGGGATCCTAAATTAAAGAGGGTGAAATTAAATGGTTGATCGTACCCCCACCCCTAAACCCACAAGTAGCTCTGACCAGGATGGAGCAGGTGTAGAAAATGGATGGATGGACTTTGCTATCATTAGATTTCCATCCATCCATTTTCTTGACCCATTGTTCCATTTCTGGGTCACGGGGTCATTAGATTTGAATTTCACAAGTCAAGATGGTAATTCTTGCTTTAAAAGTCGTTTTCTCGGTTTCCCCTACAGTAACAAAACAAGCATAAGGAATGTACATGTTTTGGGTTATAAACCACTTTAAAAGTTATTGGTGTCTTCAGGGTGATAAATATGACTAATGGAGGCTCATTTGGAAATCTTATACTCCCAGTAGTTTCAAGCTGCTGGCAGCAGCTGTTAGTCCAACAGAAATAATAACAGTCTGTGTTCAGCAGCTCTTACCATCAGCGAGAACAGCCAAGGTCCCGAGCACTAGCAGGATGCAGAGCTTCATCTTGTTCAGCTGGCCTCTTGTCAGGTTCTTGAAAGGCAGTTGAGAGTGTGGACGTACCTTTGCAATGCAGTATTTATATGTACGTTGATCATGTGCTCCTCACAAATGAAGCTGGGGGATATTTCGAAAAAAAATACAGAGCAGCGTATGTGTGTGGTTTCACTTTGGTGGTTCACATGTGCAGCAGAAGGTAGTCATGGGATGGTGGGTTCAGGGAACAACCAGAGGCCCCGTCGAGGTTAAGATACGGCGAGCCTGCGGTCGGCAGCCACAGAAATGAGTCACACAGATGGTACACGTCTGTGAGGACACTCAGTAGTAGTTTCCTTTCTTTTCTGTCTGTTGTAGCTCTGCACAAGTGTTTACCTCAGATCCCCCCTTATGACCACGAGAGAGGAAAATGACAAAAAAAAAAAAAAAAAACATCATCAGATGCAGTCCAGTAAACAATCTTTGTTTATCTCTGCCTTACAGGATCTTATTTTGAAATAGCATTGTTGTCAATGTTCTGATGGGTGTTTTTCAACCCAGGGGGCTTTTACCTTATCGGGCTTTTACATACAATAGAAAACAGTCATTTTGTGAAACAGCTCACTGTTGTTTTTCCATTTTCCTTAATGTCATTATGTCTTCTGCCAGCAAGTGAGACATATGTTTACGTCTTTTAGTTTGCCTGTTTGTAAGAAAAAATGAATAGGCCAAAGTGTATGAAACTTGAGGTTCAGATAAAACATGTCAACGTCTTTGTCCTGCATTGTTCTTGGCAGATAATGATCTCTTAGTTTTCTTTCTCTCCAATAAAAACAGTGACTAATTTCACAAAAGTTTAGAATTACCTTCCTGCTCTCTTATCTTATGACTCTGGTGCAATATTTTATCTGTGCTCTCTAATATGACCACCTACATCTGGATCCTGTCACAGTCAGACAATAGTTAGTTATCAAAAAAATGGGCCCCACAAACAGAACTGAGAGCTTTCTGGAATATCCCCACCATAACTCAGTTAACCCAGGCAAACTGTCTAACCCTCCTCGTTGCAGAAACAACATTTGAAAGGTTGACAACTGCAAGAGCTGAAACAAAAACTGCCAGAGAGCTGGTTGAGACCCACCAGAGCTTTCATAACCCTACGTCACTAGCCCGTACGATCGAGGCTTGTCAGCTAGGTGGCTCGGCTGCAGCGGTGGTCCGACATGATGATCGGCTGGTACAGCAGGGACCACGGGCCGAGCTGGTGCGGTCCGCACTGGTCAGGCATAGGCTTGGGCTCCAGGTGAGCCACCTGCACCCCCAGACTCTTGCGGCCGACTCAAAGTCAGCTGTAGCAGTATGTTTATTTTATTAACAGAGCAAATGAATCATATAATCTTTGAAACATCAGTGATTACACTCTCTTAGGTCTCACAGCACATGCCAAGTTTACCGAGTTCACGAAGTGCTATGTGGCGATCACAGCTTTTATTTTTAAAATGAATAATTATTTGATTGAATATCTACAGGAATATGCACCAGTTATCACGTATCATTATTTATTGAGGCATGTGATATTACAGACAAAGGGTGCATGGCCAGACAGCTTTAAACCACAGCCGCAGCAGTGGTTAAAGCTGTCTTGAACCTGTCACTCCCTCATGATTACCGGCACGAGTCCTTTGCAAACGTCAGTCATAAATGTGGGATAAAATTGGGTCATCTTGAAACTCGGCCAAGGCACATGACTGCAAGGCAGAAATGATATATTTCAGAATGAGTCAGCAAAATGATCATATTTTAAAAAAACAATTTTAGGATCCATTTATCTTCTTTTTTTAATGGTATTGCTTTAAAATGCCTCTCCCAAGCTCATGACAGGCAGGCGTACACCTCGACAGGTCTCCGGTCCATCACGGGGCAGTCATGAGTTGGGAGAAGCTCCAGCAGAACCTGTACAGGACTAAGTGTGTATAGAAAATGAATGAATGATTTAAAATAGCAATGAATTAACTAACAAATACAAGCTAGTCATGAGATCAGTAATGTATTTATTTGCCTGAAAGAGCCAATAACTTGAGTAAGTTGCTCGTGAGCAATAAAATAGAGAAGTAATTTTCGGGAAAAAAATACAAGAAGTAGAAAAAAGGAGAAGAAGCTACGTACAGTTCTTCAAAGGAGATAATAAAAACATTGTACACCCTTTTTTTGTTTCACCACATACACTAAGACTGGCCTGGTTTCTGTCCAGATTGGGGACGGTTGGACCTCGTCCCTCTTTGGGCGTCTGGAGGAACTGTCTGGACCATCTGTGAAATACACAAATGTGATTACATTAGTGGCTTTAATTTCACTAATATATTGTCTTATTTTGTTCATAAAAGTGTGAGCTAGAGCTGCATTATAATTCAGAGTTCTTCTGGAAGTGCAGTTCAAATTTGGACCGTGGGCGAACTGCGTCAATTCACACACAGCAGATTGAGCTGAGAAGATGCCTGATGTAAGAAGGGTATCAAGAATTTTCAAAATAAAACCCCTGGGTCTCAATTTGTACATCAATCAACAATTCAGGGAGGTTTATTAGAGATTTGAACCAGAAGAGCCTCAGTTTAGATAAAAAGCTAATTTTATAAGAAACTTGTATTGTAGCACAAAATTGCTACAATACAAGTGTTCCCTGTGGGACTCTGGGATTAGCACACAAACTACTGTCAACAGATGCAAAAGTACTGATCCAAGTCTATCCAAAAACCTTCAAAAATCATATATCAGTTTATTTATCAAGGACATTGTACATTAACTACATTTCTGAAAATGTATGAGTTAGCCAACAGAGTAAGTTAATTTAACCATGATGTGACACAGACCGTAGACTGTGTTCATTTTTCTATGACATGTGTCATGTTGCTACCATGTGTGTGTATTAGCATGTCATCTGTATACATTTTGGTGTAGTTTTCAGGACAAACTAATGGCAAATCATTTATGGAGATGAAAAAAAGTAATGGCCTCAGAATAGATCCTTGTGGGACACCTATGGACAGAGGTTAATAGTAATTATTGATTCTGACTGACTGTGATTGATTTGATGACCAAGATTCAATCTCTTCTGTGTATGATGAAAAGTTTCAAGTGTCGAAAGCCTTCTTAAGATCAAGAAACACCCCACACCTTTACTCAGTAAACATTTTATGTTTTTGATGAAGAGATAGTTATCAGTCTCTCCAGAATGTTTATCTCTAAGCCCAAATTGCATTGAGTGAAGGGCATAGAAAGGTTGAGAGTTTTTTGTTGCTGGGGTGATTAATATGTGACTGAGACAACCTTCATTTTGAATACTTTGAGATCTGATTGTCTGTGAAACTTCAAGTTCTGAGACACTGTTTACGCTGAAAGCTAGCTCTGCTGTTTTTACTGGACAAACATTTATATTATTACATATGAAACACTGGGTAATAATAGATACAGTGTCGATAAAGAAATGATTTAAAGCATTTGCTACATTGTGCAAATTATTTACAAGCTGTCCATTTATCCTAATTTCTAGATTTAAAAAAAATGTAGTTTTCAATTTGACCTGTCAGTTTCTGCGGTTGGTTCCTTTTGCCTTCTCTATTATGGTAAAAAAAAAAAAAATCTGCTTTGGCCTTTTTTTTTTAATGTTTTTAACCACTTATGTTGTAGACAAATTTCTAGCACTTGATGATTTAGTTTTGATTGCATTTCTTCAATGGAAGGTTCCTCTCTTTCATTTTAAGACAGCCAAATTTACCCAAGGGAATAAATTGGCCTTATATGACCTCTGCTTCCACAGAACTGAACCAGGACCTAGATATTACTGAAAATAAAGGAAACAGATATTTGATTGGCAACATGCATGGACCTAACAAGATGACAGCGATAAGAAAGAGATCCCTTTGTGCCAACTTGCCTCCTGAATGCTTGCAAAGTTAAAATGACTTTGTTTTGCACATAGGGAACCTATTCACACTACCACTTATCTGGAAAGACATTTTGAGTCTTGACAGAGATTATTCTCATCTTGCCAGGTAGTAACACCTGGGTAGTAGCAGTGCTTTTATTTTATGTAGAAGATAAATGTATGTGTGTATTTTTCTTTTGTGCTTTTTAATTGTGGATGAGTGGGAAAATCTTAATGTACTTTATACAGGAAGTAATCTAAGTTTGCAATTTGAATGTGTTCCAATAAATGCTATTCAGCTGTGTGCAAGTTGATTTCCCATTCCTGTTAATAATCTAATTCATCCACCTGAGTTAAACATTTTGAATTCATATATTGCAATTTCATAAAGAATAGATTGCCTGATGAACCCAAAAGATTGTCTATCCGAGGAAAATAAATCATTTCGACGTTGACCCTGTTCTCCCAGGATTTTATTGAATCAATTTTGTTATTTTTCCTGGTATCACTTACGTCTTTCCCGACTATGACACCAAAACAAGAGAAACCAGAGCGCCAAATGCATCTCTCATCAAAGCTCAATCAGATAAGTGGTCTGACTGGCAGAGTGGCTGATGATACTGGATAAATGAAACCAATAACAAACTTATTTTGTGGGTGGCATCAACTCCCACCTCCTCCACAATGAGCTTCAGTTACTCCTGTCTGGTCGTAGGTTTATTATTCCAAACAGCAGACAGAAAAAGAAATCTGTTCCAGCGTCTATTATCCCGCTGAATAAGTCTTTACATCTCATTTCTTGTGTTTAAATTTTCATATTGATCAAACATTATTATACACTTACTGCATTGTTTTACAGTATTTTAGTTCCCATTTTATTTTCTTAAGGGACTGGACTCGTGAGACATTTCTGTGTCATGGTTTCAGCAGCTTGTATTGTGTGTCAGATAATAAATGATGGAAAAGGAAGTGCCAGTCTGCTCTACATGCTCTTAAATCCACCTCTGGGGACAAGTAAAGTAACCTGACATTACCTGAAACCTCATAGATTTACTCACTGTTTATTATCCATTTCCACATTTCCTGCTACATCTGTTGTGTACTGTTTGTCTCGATTGTCCCCTACAGCAGTATTTTGTTAAAACAAACACTCTGCACCTCCGACAAATATGAGCTCAGCTGCACAATCGTTCACTGAACGTTGAGGGAGTCCCTGTATTAAACTACAGCAAATTTCCATTTAATACACTTTTTTAAATTAAAACTAAAATCTACCCAAGTAGTCATTGGTGGACATTTGTTGATCATGCTGATGTAATAAATGCAGAGCCAAGGGAGTGGTGACATGGACAAAACTCACTCAAATTAGTACGAATATGGAATTTTAAAAAAAATTTTAAAAATCAACAGTACTCTGCACGCTCTTAAAAAAAGTGAAATCCTTAAACTGTTCATGTTTCATCTATGATGTTGCAATACTTTGTTGTAGAGCTGTCACTTTAACTTCTGCTTTTTTTTCTTTTCTTTTTTTTTTTTTTTTACAACCGAAGGAAAGTAGCGTCAGGGGAGACAGAAAATGCCTCAGGGCATTAACGGTAGCGTGTTGACAGAGGGTTGATGTGTTTCTCTCAACGTTATTGTAATTATTACATTTATAAGAAATGGTAACATGACTTACTTACGCATGAAGCGGCTTTGCTGACTGATGACTAACCATGAGTTCTCAGATGAAAGAGCCCAGTTGCAGTAGATATGACCTCTTGCACTTCTTTTATCGGCTGACGAACAATTAATAACTTTTCACCTGAAGTAAAGAAGGATTTAAACCTCTGAGAATACATTTTGAAGATGGCGTGTTAACGATACTGCTTCATTTGCATACCCACTGGAATGGCTGCGGTGAGTTAAACCACTTGTACATGCTGGTGGTACTGCTCCGTGGACTCCTTATATGTTACACATGAAGTCCACTAGTTCACCAAAACTAAAATATCTCAACTTTAAATTCTGTGTGCCTTAATCTAGATCCACAGAGAGCACAGCCCTGCATGTTTGAAATGCCGCCGTGCTCCAACGTGCCTAATTAAAACAAGTGGATCATCATCACCTTGCCATCTAGATCTACATATTTCTGTCAACGACCCGTCAGGGTTGTGATCCACCCACCGAACCAGGAGTCCGAGTCCAGTCTTGAACACCCGGTGCTGAAGTTGCTGAAGTCAAGTCCAAGCCATTAAGGAAAAATCTGTGTAAAAGCCTTTATCATTCATATAATCCAAATTTGTTTATTAATTTATTAATCTCCACTGGGGAAATTGCACAGACTAGGAGCAGTGGGCCCTGCTCGCCTCTGTTACGAACCTCAAGACTTGAACAAGTCCATCTCCATAGCCACTGGGCTACCACTCCTCTTACAAATGCACAGTCGTCAACTTTTTAAACACACGTACACTCTTTAATGCACATGTGAAGCATCCCTCATCATACACGTTCAGTCGTGACTCTCAGAGTAAAAACGCTCACGGCCATACTGTTCCTCTGCTGCTCTGCCCTTTCTGTAAAATGATTAACAACCATTATTGTATCACTTACTTCTCTGCGTTCATTTCTAAAGATAATGATTTAAGTTCTCCCATCATCTCCTGGACACTTTTGTCAAGAGGTACACTTGGAAGTATATTATTCACCACCAGTGTAGCTACTGCACTGTCCCAAATCATTACGGCATAAAAAAAATAAAAATAAATAAATAAAATAGGCTATGATTTATGAGTCCAATGCGGTCCTGAAGCCCGAGTAAAGTCATAAGTATGTAGGGCCTTGAGTGCTATGAGCCAGGTCATTTGAACATCAAAAATAATGCTGGATTGGGGAGCACTGTTCTGTCCAAATCTGTAAAAGTCTGAGAAAATGTGCTGAAGCTCAAGTGTGTGATAATTTGGCTTACCAAAGCCCACACACTTTCTCCTGGCAGCCAGTCCACTCAGTTTGCTGACCTGTGGGCTTTTTGGCGCCGCTGGATCTGTTGATGTCTGCCTCCGTCCATCCCATCAAACACGGACTCAGTTTTACACCCTCATTACTGGTTCATAAGACCCTGCAGCTCAATGTTGTTCGTCTGCTTATGTCTGCAGGCCAGCGTGTAATGTTACACGTCTCTTTCTGCTGTCGCAGTTATTGTATAGTTTTGTACTGGATTGTCACATATCTGTAATAAAAAGGGTGAGATGAAAGCACTGCAATCTCTGGATTTATTTGTTTTTATTGTAATCTGATTTTTCAAGAGTTCGACCACATGGCAGTTGGATCAATTTTAAATAACAATTCAAGCCTTCAAAAAAAATGAACTACAACCCATAGATATATTCGTATTAACTTAAAAAGATGTAAAAGAAATCAAGTTAAATAAATTTAACAGAAGAATAAAATAAGATATTAAGAGCTGTTTAAATTATATTAGGCATCAAAAACATTTACAGAAGGGTTCAGTTACAACTTCACAGTTACAGCTTGCTGCAAATGAAAATGTTGTAGGACACTGCAAAAAAAATGCCCCTTTCTTAGAAGTCAGTCTGACTGAGGAGCATCCCTTCACATCACATATGTCCAAACTCTCCACTTCACAAGCTGAACTACTCTTCTTCCACTTTCTCTCCATCGCTGACATTTTTCAGTGCTCAGTTTTGTGTGGTGGCATCAAGTGCGTCACCCCCGTTTTTATCGTGCTTTTAGTTTTAGCTGTGAGTGGAAATGCTGTCCAGGAAATGGGAGGCCCATGATGAACTGCAGCTTCATGGGCTGACAGTCGATGTGCTGCTGCCGATAGATCGCGGTGCTTGTTGAGTGGTGGACTTCATCTTTTGTTTTTCCTTCATCCTGTGAAGAAAACATATCCTGGTCAATCATTCTGAAGCTGCTGTTTTTTATTAGAATATCTACAGTATTTTTTTTTTTAAATGCATTAACTGTGCCAATTTATATGCACGTATTTTCTCATTTGTTCAACAGTTGTAAAAATCGGTACTTTCATGTCAAAAGTTTGTGTATTTGACTTACATTGCAATAACACGCAGGACTGCCACTGTGAACTTTGCTTGAGGGTCCAGGCACACAGACCTGTTGTTTGTCAGTACTGCACTGAAAGACAAAGGAAACAACATTATTACAAACACAAGCTAACTAATCAATGCTCATCAATGACTGTTGTCCACTTGGTCACTTCCTTCTGCAGGTACTTACATGACTTCCTCCTTGTTGCAGTACGGACGAGGTTTGTACACCTTGACATCAGCGATGAGGGACGGCTTTACTCCACTGCTTGTTCTTACACATGAACACTGAAGCATAACTGGAAAAAAAAAGCAAAAGGCAGATGTTTTAAGGCATCTTTTAACAAATTATGAGTGGAAAGAATGAATGCACAACACCTTTGCATATTGGATTGAAGCAGCAGATTTACCTGCGGACGTGCAAATGACCATGCAGGTCAGAAGAATGAAGCACCTGATTGCAGAATTCATCATTGTCTCAAATAGCAGAAATGACTGAGTGCAATTTTAAAAGAAAGCGTTGAACACTTTATTATTTTTAAAGTGAGTTCCTTCTCAGAGGAGAAAGCTCTTGCCTCTCTGTGTGTGCTCTTCATGCCTCACTGAGCCATGAGCCTCAACTTTTATACGCTCAGTCAACTGGAAATGCGCCAAGCCTGATTCATAAGAAGCGATTGATAATACCCACACACACGCACACACACACACACAGACACACACTATCTTCCCAATAGTTTATTGCCTCATTTTTCCTCAGAATCCTGAATCAGAACAGCTTCCTTCATCAGTACGTCACATGTTCCTCATTTTACACAGTCCCCCTTAGAGCACATACAGGGTGAAAAAGGAGTCATATGTCATGTTATTAAAACCTGCTCAAATCAAACAAAACAACCCTGAGGTGCGTCCGATCTGTTTCTACATGCAGATAACAGTAAGAGTGCATGATCTGTCGCACAAGGACAGGCTCCTTAACCCCTACCAGGTTATTTCAAATATTTCATATTAACTTGACATACAATAATTTCTTTTTTGGTTTAAGATGATCAGGATCAAGCTTTGTTTTTTTGTGTTTTTTTTTTTTTTTAACCCTTGCTGTCTCATCTCAGACTGGAAATCTGAGATTAGACGGGGCATGATAATTAAAATGCTAATAATGAGATCATTTTAAATACAGTTTCAATTAGTTTCTTCAGAGTAATGGGCAGTTTTGCTATGCTAGTCTACATTTTTTTAAAAATCAGTTATTGATAGAGTTGCATACATCTAAGACATTTTATTTTCTTTTATTATCTGGGGGAACATCTCATGAAGTTCCTTCTCGATATGCTTTGGGTGAGGGTGGCAGTGTTAGTAAAAAAAAAACCTAAATAAACCATAGATAATGAAACAGTTTCATTTCTTTCAAAAACATCCCCAAGCTGACAGAGACACAGGATTATCTGTATTTATTTGTCATCTGAAATTGTTGCCTAAAGGTTATATTCCTCCTTCAACTCGTCTAGTTGTGTTTGGAGTCCGTGCTTGAATCCTTTCATCTGAGTCAAGCCTCTTACATGGAAGATGTTTCATTCTGCACCGATTGTAAAGCCCCTTAAATCACATTTTAAATTGTGACATAGAAAATGTAAAATATTTGGTTTAACTACAAAATACTGCAAACTCTGCGGTGGGAAACTTGTGCTTCAAAGAGTTAAAAGAAAAGAAAAAAAAAGAAATGCCACCCCACCACACCCATATTTGTAAAGCCTTAAAATTGACCAAACTTTGTGGTTTAACTGAGTAGTATTTTTATGTAGGCTACAGTAAGCCCGAGAGGTCCTGGCGCAGCGCCAAGTCATTCCTCATAGTTTCCTAAAGTTTATGGAAACATTTCGCTGTACGTTTCCTTTCTGCATTCAAAGCAACAATCCACACTTGTCGAACAGGTTTGTGACTGTTGCAGTCTGGTGGAGTGAGCCAAAAGTGACGTGAAAGCATTTCATTCATCACCCTCTAACAATCTATGAACTATTTACAAGGTTTAAAAAGTTAAAAGCTTATGTGAAGTATGTTGCATTCTGTACAAATTGCTTCAAACATGAGAGGATCATTATGGCTGAGTGTCCCTGAGTGGGACTGCGGTTAGATCAGCTGACTCTTCAGTTATAGGCAACATCAGCCCCTTTAGAAGCTGTATTTTTGATTAGTTCTCCTCTTTAATGTATATGTTTCATTTGCCATCTACCACCCTTGCAAACCAAACGCTACCAATGTAGAAAAGTGCTGAGCTGTTTGAGCAGAAAGTCTTCCTGGCTTTAAAAACACAGTCTATTTTGTTTTTAACCTCTATTTATTAGAGTGCTTTAATAAATCCATTAAACCAGTTGCATCATGCATAAATGAATCTGCAGCCTTTACAATTCCAAGGGAACCTGTCAAACAGTAATGCTGACATTTTCACCCAAAACTAAAAGGCTGATGATAACATTTCATTTGCCCTGATAACGCACCCCCACTTTAACCACATCTTTAAATGGTTTCTTTCACACTCTTATAGTACGATCTCTTGTTTTGTTCACAGTTCATCCTGAGCTAATAAGATCTGTATACTTTCAGGATACCTTCCACAGTCTGTCATGAAACGACAAAAGAACAATTAAAAACAAATGCAACAAGAGGCGTCTTATACACCACAATAAATCTGAGATGTAACTAAAGCATCCTAGAATCCAGACTCAGATTCCCATTTAAGCCTGGAATATCCAGGATAAAAAAAGAAAACATCACTTGTATTTAATGAAGTAAAAAAAAAAAGAAGAAATCCTGCAGTACTTTTTTCATTAGAAAAATGGAAAGTGATGTTTCAGCATGCAAGAAGTGATTTAACCCATTAATGTCCATGTCAGAAAGGAGCACTTCCTGTGGTTTTGGGAATGGGGAAATGTTCTTTTTTAAAAAAAAACAAAACAAAAAAAACCCAAAAACAAACAAACTCAAGACTTGAAGTGTCAGTATTTTATACTAATACTTTAACAACTGTGGCATTTTATGAAACCTACCAATGAAACCAGCTGAACAAAGTGCCTTTACCAGCAGTTTTAATGATCGGAGCACCGGCTCACGCCAGACCACGGAGAAAGACGCCACTCAGCCTGAAGTGTCCGGGTTTACACCCTTCCAGAGCGATGGGCATATATCGATGGGCATGTAAAAAGAGCGGCGGATGAAGTGATCTACCCATCAGGCCTTGCACCTGTTGTGGAAGGTGGTGTGATGTTGGGTGCCTTTAGTTAGGTTTACCAACAAATTACTAAAAAAAGTGAGGTCAGTAAGGTCACTACCTCGTCAGGATTTTAAACCAATGAAATCTGATGCCTGATCCTCTTACTGCACTCTAAGTTGAGAATGTAATGATTCTTATGTATGTTAACCTTTTTTTTTTTTTTTTAAGGGCACATGAGACATCGCTTTTGATATAGATGATATAGATACAAATGTCTCCAATAATCAAATTTTAAGGCCCCCAAGGCTGTTTAGATCCAGTACTTTTTGTATTATTGTGTGAAGAAAGACGACCAGTCACCATGATAACTTTGGGTTCTATATTTTGCTGTTCTGTTGTGGTGCCATGTTTTTTTTTTTTTAACACTTAGTTTGACATCTAGTGGCCTGATGTTGCAATGCACCTCACTCCTTTGTTCTACTTTTATATTTTTAAAAAAGCCATATATCACAGTTATTGGACTGTATCAAATGTCCAAAACCTCATTTAGTGTTTTTGTGTGCTGTTGTAAAAATCTTTCAAGTGTAACTGCATCAGGATCATGTTCAAATATTAGTGATGGCTTCATGTAAACATCAACCCACTTCATGGTATTCATGTCATCTGCACAACATAGCAACCAAAGAATTCCCTCACTTTAGGCTCCATATTGCTTCAGGATCCATTTTGTGTCATTGTTATATTGACAAATGAATCCAAAACATCTTAATTTATTTATAATTGTTAAACTTGAAGGAGAATGAACACACTCAAATGATAAAATACACTTCTGCAGCAGTGGACGTATCAGTAACTTTGCATGTCCTGAACTAAATCAGTTCGATAAAACAAAGGAATAAAAAGGTTTTTAAAAGCTATTTTGTTTGACTTTCACAGTGCGCAGTTTAAACGTAAATCCTTTTAAAACTGCATGTCGCAACAGTTGGACGCATGAAAGTAAATGTCACTTTAGCTTCAGCCTTTCATTAAAAAAGAAAGAAAAGTGACAACAGGAGAGGAAAAACACTTCAGGGTATAAACCAGTGTCTTGATTAAGGGCTGATGTGTTTGGGCAGGTAATCTTTTTTATCTTCCTGAGATCAAAATTCTCTTACGCATGAAGAGGGGTTCGCAGAGTTGTGAACGAAGCGATGAGTTAAGAGTGAAACAAGTGAACAAAGGACCAACAGTAGGTGTGATCTGTTCCATGTCCTTTACTGACTGTATTTAAATCATTTTTTTAAACACAGGAGAATAGATGTTGAAGTTGAAGATGTTAGTTCAGTCTGTTAACAATATTGTTTCATTTGGACATCTGGAACTGCAGCTGTCAATTGAAAAACCCGCTGGTCGTGCAACTCTGTGGGTTCTTTCATTTTCATTCATGAAGTCCACTAGTGGACTAAAACCCAAATATCTCAACTTCAATGCATAATCTCAATTAAAAGAAATAAGGGACACTGTAGTTGGAAATAAAAGCAGAATACAATGATTTGCAAATCTTATAAACCCATATTTTATTACAAGTAGAACACAAGATATCGGATGATGAAACAGAAACATTTTGTAATTTCATGGGAAACA
Organism: Zenarchopterus dispar; assembly: GCA_028564865.1. Lineage (NCBI taxonomy): Eukaryota > Metazoa > Chordata > Actinopteri > Beloniformes > Zenarchopteridae > Zenarchopterus > Zenarchopterus dispar. The sequence continues at coordinate 7,058 of JAOWBL010050872.1, read as the reverse complement.
TTAGCTCATTTTGAACTTAATGGCAGCAGCACATCTCAGAAAAGCTGGAACAGAGTCAACAAAAGGCTGGAAAAGTAATTGGCAAAACTGAAAAACAACTGGAGGGGAATTTGACAACAAATTCTGCAACTCAGTGAAGTGGCTCAGACAAACTGTGTGACACGATTGGGGAACAAGTCAGGAAAATGACCCTCAATGGGAAAATAATGAAGACTTGAAGAATCACACCATCCACAGCACATATCATCAGAAAATACAGAAAATGAGCAGGAATCTCTGTGCGCGTGAGACGAGGCTGAAAGTCAAAACTGGATCCTCGTGATCTTTGGGCTCTCCGGCAGCACTGCATTTGAAAACAAAAAGCCTTGATTCTCTGCTGGAAATCACTGCATGGACTCACTTCCACAGATCACTGTCTGTCAATGCAGGTCACCATGCAATCCACAAATGTCCACATTCTCACAGTTCTATCATGCAAAGAAGAAGCCAAGTGAACTCAATCCAGAAACACCGCCATCTTCTCTGGGTCAAATCAACTTTAAATTTAATTATTATTATTATT
>JAOWBL010050851.1:0-14106 GCA_028564865.1 Zenarchopterus dispar | reverse complement strand
TACAGGTGTGATGCAATCCAGGCCTACGTCAGCGTTTGATGTAAGTGGATAATGTAACCAGGGATAAACACACTTTTTATTCAAGTAACATGACATCAAACCCCCTGAACTAAATGCAATTTATAATATGAGAAAAGGTAAAAGGAAAATGACTCGTTCAGCAGAAATACACCATCCAATGCTTTTCTTTTCACTTGTGAAACGTGGAGAAAATGCAGGTCTAATTTTAAAGAAACATTCTGTACTTAAAACATTTTTCTGTCCATTTTTAGATTCCAAGACCAACCGTCGGTTTGAATCTTCTCAAAAGAGTCAAAAATGTGAATCCTCAAGCTAGGAAATCAACCAGGACCCTTCTTGCTGTGAGACAACAGCACTAACCACTACACCACAATACACTTACATGAACCTCATCACATTACCACTTCAGTAAAATGATATTTTTCATTTTTGTCAGAGGCTCACACCTACCGGCAGCTCCAGTCACTTCCACCGAGTGAGGGTGTACACGTAACTACCACGGAAATGAGCAGGAAGTCAGGTTGGGTGGCAGGAAAGCTGACGAGTAAAATAACTGCTTGTGCTCTTTTATAACAACTTCATCTCCACAGATGACAGATGTTTTTTATACTAATTTCAGAATACATTCAGTTATTTATTATCAGAACATAAAAAAGATTTAATGCATGAGGTGAAAATATGCTTCTTGACATGATCGCCTTCTCTGGATTTAAGTCCAGCAGGATAAATATCTGACTATAGTCTGACTTGAACACTTGAAGTATCAGTTGAGTAATTAAATCAGTGACTAGTCACCCAATAACTCCTCTGACAGCAGATCTTTCAAACAGAACAACTATTAGAAGGTTACATGAAGTCCGCTGTGATCATTTGGGAAATGATTACCTTGAAATGAGTCCTTTGTTGTCTCTCAGTGTAATCACAATTTCTCACAGGTTAATATCTCCGCATCTCCAGCAGCACATTTTCTCCTCCTACCACTGATGTCAACTAGCATCAACAGTTTTCTGCTGTTCTTGTGACGCCTGGTGTTAATGAATCTCTGCAGGAGCAAAGGAAGCGGTGTGTCTTCCTGGCTTTGGCTTATTAAGGGACAGGCTCTGTTGATCTAGACAACAGTTTCCAAACCATACTGCACTGTGATGCAAGCCCTGCATGCTAGGTAATGGTAGGTACATCAGTCATTATAAACACAATATCTCATCAGTTAAACAAATGTTACTTCTTCATGTTTTCCTCTGCTATAGCGAGCTGTCACAAAGTCCTGCTTACCTGTTCTCTGAGATCCAATCTTTAGGAGATTGATTGTTTCTGGAGCATGACTGGATGTCCTCCTCCAGCTTTTTCAACTCTTCCTTTTCCTCCCCTTTGCCGTCCCCATTGTCGTCTGCTGACTGCAGGCCCTTCTCCGTCCTCTCGTGCTCTCTGCAGCAGGGCGGACTGTTGTAGATCTAAACTCGAAAGAGACATGGGCAAATTCACCAACTCTGCTCCAGCATGCCCAGGGAGACAAAAATTGGGAATTCTCATTGAACATTGTTTGATAGTATTTGTTTAAGCACATCAATATACAGTCACATGAATAACAACAGAATTCTGGTCTAATGTCTTTTAATCAGATGAGATCAAAGAGGAGACTTTTGGTCCTAATTGGGACTATCAATTGATTTAAAAAAAAATCACAATCAAAAGGTTTCCATAGTTAACTTGCAATTATTCACACATATTTTTTCTTCTGTTTATGTTAAAGGCTATTTTTCAAATTGCAATAACACAGGAACAGACAACTATCCTCGCTTTTGTATTATGTCAAAAACGTGCCCTGAAAGTCTAGAGATGACAAACTTTGCTCCAACAAGCAGCAACTAGTGTTGATGTGACTAATTCTAGCACAAAATGCTGTCCATTATGTTAAACTTATTAAATTTATTTCTCATCAGGTTCATCCTTTTGATTGACAGTTGGTTAAGCCAATACTTAGCCATCATCACTTCCTAATTAGTCATCTTTACAATACAAATTTAAGGAAGTATTCAGCAGTTTATAGTAACCCAGCGTCTGAATTTCCCACTGAAACATCTGAAAGCAGATGTTCTCCTGGTGCTAAAAATCTTGTCAAAAGAAAAAATAGTACTGTCAAACAGTTTACATTAACAAGTTAACTTTGGCAGTCCTAATGCATAGTGTCATCAAACATGCCATTGATTCACTACGCTGATCTGATTTGAATAATACCTTGTACCAGCTGTCAAGCACAGTGGTGGAAGTCTGATGATTTGGTATTGTTTTGAAGTTACAACTCAAAAGCAGTTTGCAACTGAATGGACATTAAACTCCTTTATATAACATAGTATTTTGAAGAAAAAGAGAGACCAATAAAGTCAATTACTCATTGCTGATAAGGTGGCCAAAGAAGCTACTGGATCATTAAGTGTTCTTAGTTTATCCACACACAGCTTGTGCAATTTGTTTAGCATCAGTTAAATAATGTCAGTTTTGTTAAGATCAGATGAATACATCAGCTGAAGACCTGTAAAGGCCCAGATTATGTTTTTTCCCCTTTATGTCCTAATACATAAAACCTTCAAATAACAGAGCATGCTTCCTTTTTGGTTTGTTTTTTCTTTTTTTTTGGAGTTGTCATTAAATCAATCTACTCATTTCCAAAAGTTATTTTGTCATTGTCTCTTCCTGAAAAATCAGTGTAATAGACAGATGTTATCAGTGTTGTAATTACCTCAGAGGAGCAGGGTCTTGTGTTGTTCTCTTGCTCCACCAACTCAATTTTCCTGACTGACATGGGGGATGTGGTATAAATAGATGCACTGACCCTCTGCTTACAATGCAGGAGGGAGATTGCCATCTTGCTGGAGAGCCCGGGTGGGTTGGGGTCATAGCTGCTGGTAGACCAGGAGGAATACACTGAGGGCTTCCCTTCATCCAAAGCAGACGGATTTGGTTTAATATAGTTCAAATAGCACCAGCTGTTACAGGTGCTGGACAGCAGGCTGGGGAATGAGGGTTCAACAAGTGAAACAGAACAGTCAACTTCTGGTAAATATGATCGATTTTCCAGGTTGATTTCCTGATTGGATCTGTCAACTGTTGCTGTTTCAGTACACCCCGTCTCCTTCTCTTCCTCTTCTTTCACTCTTTTCTGCTGCTGCTGCACCTCAGGATGGAGGTCTATACTGTTTGAAGGAGAAAGCATGCGCTTATTTCCCCCTGAACTCGATAACTTAAGCTCCCCAGACAATGTTTGGAGATCTGAACTCATGTTTATGGGTTTTCTGTATGCAGCAGCTGAAGCAACTATACTGGGTGAGACAGCACTAAGTGCCTCCTGGGGCCTTGGGGAGATGGACTGAGACAATGTAGTGTATATAACACATGCTGGAGTGACCGTGTTTGTCTGGAGACGCACTGCTACAGCTGTTGATGGGAGTGGCCTCAGTATTTCCAAACTGGAAGTGATGTTAGGGACAGAGTGCTGACTGATTTGAACCTCTGAATAGTCATCACGCTGTGAGGGAATCTCTAGCTTTAGCCCTGTAGACAAAGGGAGATAGTGCGCTCTGGCAGCCCCTAATTGTCCGTATGTTGGACTGGGTTGTGGCGCTTGGATGTATGAAACTTCCTTTGTTACACCTGGAGAAGGGACGTGGGTAATCGACACTTCTGTGTCACACATTAAATGAATATTTTGACTAAGATTCCACTGAGACAAAATTTCTTGGTGCTGAAAGTCAACGGGATCATGTAATATTCTACCACCTGATAATGGAGAGGAGGAGGTAGTCTGAGAAGTTGGGCTTCCTTGTGAAGATCTAACATGTTCAGGGCTATGCCTGAGCTTGACACACTCTCCCTCCAGCCCCTCATCTCGATCTGTAATTGCAGCATGTTTCATGAGGAGGCATTTTCTTCTTTCCCTCCAGCCAACTGCAGAACGTTCAGGTGACAGACAGCTGTAGTCAAAAGACTTGCTACGGCTCCCGCCCATTAGGACCCTTGGTTGAGAGTCATGAGGGGCTTGTTCAGATGCTGAGCGCCTCATCTCTCTGTGTTGATGCACCCCAGGAACTGTCAACATGGGGGGAGCTCTTGATCTCCTCAAGGTTGTTGAAGTTGCCATCTCCATGTCTGATCTATTTTGTCCTTCAAAAGATGTGGAACGATTGGGTGCACATGATACAGTGCTATCTTGACTGGGGCTGTGGGGCAAAGATATAGAGTCAAAACTGGAATCCCCTGAGGACTGTGCAGCCTCAGCTAGACGTAAACGCTTCTTCTTTGGTGGAAGCTTTTCAATGGGAAGCTGTGCCAGAGAAGAACTTCTCTGTGGCCACTGAAACTCATCAAGTTTTTCTGAATTTTTTGTGGCAGACATTGATTCTGTTGTTTGAACATACTGTGCAAACATCTCTGAGCTAATGCTGAAATCTTCTGTCACCAAAATTTCTGGAACTTGGACATTGTTTTGACGAATCAGCTTTCGGGCAGTAAGCTTTGCCGATTGCTGTTGGTGTAGTTTCTTCAGAACCAACTGATGTTCCTCTTGAGGCGGGGAGTTCTGTATTTTTTGTAAATTCTTGTGACACAAAGATTCTTGTTTTTCAAATGAACTGGTGTGTTGAATTACTGAACAGGTTTGAATTGCATGTTTTCTTTCACTTTTATTGTGTCCGAGCAAAAGGGCTGAAGAGGAAGGAGAAGAGTGGTCATCAAACTCAAAACTTTCTTCTTTCCTTCTCTTACGAACCGCTGAAGATCCTGCCCTGGCTGTATGATTATCGAGCTGTGAACACTTCACTTGACTGATTACTACTTTATTTTGGGGGTGATGAGCAAGGCACATTTTTTGCTTGTGTTTCTTATAGCCTTCCCAATCCTTGCATCCAGTGCCACATGTCTCACACTCATATGGCTGTAGTTGATGTTGCTTATGGTCAGGCACGGAGGTAACGCTGTTGGGGTGAAATGAATGAGAAACCTCATGGTCCTCTTTCAGAAGGTCAGCACCAAGTGGGATTTCAATAGCTGGCTGCCGTCTCAGTGTTCCAAAACGACGGGATGTCTGTGTTTCAGAAGGCTGCCGTTCATCAAAGGACTGGCTTAAGTGAAATTTGCTTGAATGACCACCAGTGGATTCAAATGAGCTAGCTGCAGATGGCAATGAGTGACTTCTAACCAGAGAAGAAGTGGGTATCTGGCCTGTTGGCTTCTCCACACTTGAAGATGGATGATTGAATTTTTCACATGGCACTCCCATGCTGATGGAGCCAGTGCTTTTATAGCTCAGATCTCCAGCTTTGGGGCTGTGAATGAGTGGATCTTTGACACCCAAGCTCTTCTGAGACTCTGAACTGTTTTTTCTTGAGAGTGAGAATCTCCTTGGTTTCACACTGTCAATTTTACTGGTGTCCACCACCGCCTCATTGATGGTGATGAGTTTGGTGATATGGTCAATGACCTGTTTCTTGGGTACAGTGAATGAGATGTTCTTCTCTTCTTGATCAGAAGGATGCTGGATATGATGACGAGACATCCTCTGTAGGTGACCAAGACGTCCATATTTACCAAGGATGATCTCTGCATAGCTTTTGGCAATTGCATTCGGGGCACCATCTTGTGACTGTTCAGTACTTTCAGAGCGGGAGAAATAGCCAGATTCTGTACTGCTTTTACTCCCTAATGTTAAAGAAGAGGTCTTTTCATCAGGTGAGTCTTGAGGAGCATGTTTTCCTCTACTCAGGCGCAAGGCCAACCTCTTTTTCACTGCGTAGGAATCATTGCTTCCACCAGTGTAATCTTTTGCCCTGTCTCCTTCATAACTCTTCACTGAGCCTATACTGCTTTGTCTGTCTGTCAGGACTGAAGCTGATGATAGCTGTCTAGTTTCATCCTCTGACTCAGTCACTTGGTCATCCAAGGATTTTAGTTCCCCAAGTGCCAGGCCTGCCTTCACCCTGTGGGTATGAGATTTGCGGTGTTTGTACAGGTTACTCTTGGTCTTAAAAGAGAATCCGCACGGGGCACATGGATAGGGCCTTTCTCCTGTGTGGGAGCGAATATGTTTCTGTAAGACACTGGGCTTTGCACATGCACGGCCACAGTATGTACAAACATATTTGCCAGGTCTCTGAGGCTTGCGCTCACATTTCTGTTTTGCGCTGTTCTCTTGGGTCTCTGATGTTGACTGAGTAAGGATATCTGCTGAAGAAGACAGGCCGCCTGGCTTCGTTTCTACTGGCACCTCCCGTTTCTGCTCCAAAACTGTATCTGAGTCAATGCTCTGCCTCTGGCGCCTGAGGCGTTTACGTTCAGGTTTCTGCCGTCTGGACTGTGTGGGTTGCTGCTGTGAGCCATGAGACTTTGAGGAAACAGTTTCCTGAGGATGCTGGGAGGGAGACTTGGGCTGGCAGCCTCCCTGAGGAGACTCTGGATGACAGTGTTTTTGGTCTCTGGGCTGCTCCCCAGTTGTTAGGCAACTATGCAAGGCCTCCATAAAACAGGAGGTAAGCCTCAGGTTGACACTGTAGGTGCGTCTGCTTAAGCTAGGCTACAAAATAAAGCCAAGTCATTAACTAGATTCAATAAGGGGAATTAAGTCAAATTATGCACCTGGCAAACTTCATGATATTTTGTTATTTAACTCAGTGTTTTATTGCTTAATAACAGAGAGATGCCATCAGACACCAAACACTGGCATCAAAGAGTCCAGCAGTGAGGACACATGTGTTTTCGATGAAGTCCTTAGCAATCCTGACTTTAAGTATCCCATCATGGAGCTCTCAGCAAGTCCTGCTGCCACACATAATGAGGGTTATTTTGCTCAGTTAAATGGATGATTCCTTTGTCCTCTCATCATAAGATCTGTAAAACAAAAAGGATCTCATGACACAGGGTAGTGCATATAATTCAATTTTCATTAAAGAATTATAAAAATATAGCCTTTTTTGTCTTTTATTATAAAGAAATGCATTTCTTTTGAACATTTACCTCGGGACTGATACATGACTGACATTAATGATCATACACATCAATGCGACCACACAATTCACCACATGTGGATAGCTTTAACTGTTTCTGATCTTACAAATTTCATCTGATTAACTATTATTTAAGAAGTTTTAAAATGGAAAGATGGCTGCTAGCTGTGAGCTCCTCAAAAGAGATACTGAAAAAAATTCCCAATGTCATTATGTGCCAGCACACTGAAACAGTAAACAAGGCATCCCACGCACTGGCCAGCTGGTTTCTACACCCGCATTCTGGTGGATAACGGCAAAGCTTCTGGACAATATCCAAATGACAAATAACAGGTTGATAACCATGTGTGGGTTAACTTGTTAGAGTAACTTATATGTTAATATAAGATCCTTCACAACAAACTGAAAGAGGGTGTGAATGCATCTTAACATCATCTGGGCTCGACAAAATATTTTAGAATTTGTCTTTCACAGCACCAAAGTTTGTGGATTTCAAATATAACATTCAAGATGTGATCAAAGTGTTGACTTATAGCTTTAATTTAAGAGATTTTACAAAAATACAGCATTTACCATTTAAGGTTTACATCCATTTTAAGAAAGCACCTCAATTTTCAGGAAGTTACCTGGACAGCTATGGACTGTTCCTTCATTACTTAAAGACAAATGAAGCAGATTGAAGGCCTGAAGATGATATTAGGCACTGAGCTGGCATCTGGCAGCTGACTGAGCATCAATAAAAGGGCCTGGCAGAATCATTTCCTTGGTGGAGTAAAATCCCTTCACAGTATCAACACAGGTCAAGAGTAATCCAGAAGGTTAGTATATCATCTCTGATATCTACAATCAAGAGACACCTTCATGAATATAAATATACAACAGGGTGCCAACCACTGGTAACACTGAAGAACAACAAAGCCAGAATAAAAGCTTTGCCAGAAAGCATCTAAAAATGCTTCCTTATCCTAGGATCATATTCTTTGGACAGATGAAATCATGATAAACTTCATCAGACTGATTAGAAGAGAAAAGGTTGGAGAAAGAAGGGGGGAGTTCATGATTCAAAGCAGACCACATCATGTGTCAAACACGGCAGAGGCAGTGTTATGGTATGGACATGTATAGCTGCTAATGCAATGGGCTCCATGGTGTTTATTAATGATGTGACTGCTGACAAAAGGAGCATTATGAATTCAGAGGTGGACAGGTCTTTACTCTCTGATCACATTCATCTAAATGCCACAAAACAAAGGACAGAGCAGATGGATAACGACCAGATGTACAGTGAACGCAACTCAAAGCTTTTTAAAGTCAAGGATGAGGAATATGTCCTCAATGGACAAAGTCAATTCCCTGATCTCAACCCAGTAGTGCATGAGTTTCATGTCATTTTATCTAAATGCTTCTAAGTCCTGTCAAACCTCATAAATTGAACTTGAGCACCAATACTTTGATCACATCTCAACTGATTTATTTCAACAACTGTAGTGGTATATGCAGGCAAAAATGATAACTCAAAAACTGTGATTTTCCAAATTCTTCAAGACTACATAAAATACTTACATACTTTTGTCTATAATAGATAAAACATGTTTACCATATGCAGGTAGACACAAGGCAAGATGGTTTAATCATATTTCCAGGTTTTAATAGTGCTTTGGACAATTTTAAAAAACAGTTTTAATACTTTCGTCACTCTCCTTTGATTGATTTAAACCAGAGTAACATATTTCCATAAAGAAACAATGCATCTTCTGACAGGCTTGTTTAAGAATTGAGAAGCTCCTCACTGCATCAGTTAAACAAGTTGAATAACTCATTACACCTAAAACATATTACATATTAACATATTAATGAGCACAATAGTGTTTTTCTGATCCGAGGCTCTGAGGTGTTGACTTAGTTCATTTCAGATGGTGCTTTAAATTAAAAAAGCCATGTGGGGTAAATATTCATATACAAACAATTATATTCATGATCTGGATACCAGTCATCACCTAAAGACATCTGGGATACGTTCTAGTCCCCCATGACCCTCATCAGGATGAAGCAGGTATAGAAAGAATCAACTTTTCTCCTGATCCACTGAAGGTCAATGCAGTTCAGAGACACTACTGGAGCCAACCACAACTGTTAACAAGGAAAGCGCAGGAGTCCATCGCAAATCTGTTCGTTGATTTATACTGAGAAAAACAGAAATTGATAGCTACACTAGTATTTTAATATTTATTGCTGTTTAAATTCATCTCATATGTTTATGTGCTAGTAACACCAGAGGATACATAAATCAAGTGTTAGTAACGTCTCCATCTAATAAAAGCCTTGAGAGTCAGTACAACAGTGAGCAAAAATCCAGCTCATTATTATTATTATTATTTTAACCGTGACATCATTCCAGTTCCACATTCAAGCTTTCAAAGGCTGACTTAAAGTAGCAAATCTTTTCTCAGAAGATAACTCCTGATGGAAGTTCAGAACAACTGTACAGTTGGTGACAGAAAACTGAGAAAAATACATTTTAAGTGGATTGTGTCAGATAGAATCTGCTACAAAAGAACTGCCTCATGGATAATCCTGCAACACATCTGCTCATTTAAGCATTTTAAGCATCATTACATGTGGCTGAAATACCAGACACCCCTCCCCCCACCATTACACGTTGAGGATTGTAAACTTTTGTTACATTGATGTGAATCAATTCAGTTTCAAAATAAAGTGATCTTTCAGTCCTCTGACAAGACCCATAAATGTTCTACATAAGTGATAATGTGGATACAGTCTCTAACTGAGGTAATTTTAACTCTGTATGTCCAAAAGAAGTCACAATCTTCAGGCTTCACTCAAAATCTGCAATTACTGAAACATAACATGACAATATTTAACATAAATCTGAAGTGAAAACACAAAGACAAATGCATAAATAACTTTAATTTTTTTTTTGTCAATTTCCTCTCCTCACACTAATGGGCACCCAGCAGTGGTTCCTATGGTAACAGTCCTAAACCATGTGGTAGCAGATGGAAGGAGAGCTGGAGGGCTAAATTTATCTTCTCGCATCCTCGCCGAGAGAGAAAGGGAGAGCGCAAAAGAGAGAGAGGCAGTCGGAGGTCCCTCCTTCCCACAGACACTGAATTTTTGGAGAACACATGCTAAAAATCAATAGTTTGGGAGTCTCAAATTTGCACCTGACTCTCTTTTCTTTCAGCGATACAATTTCAAAATCATCTTTTGTTAAATATGACCTGAAATTACATTCTGACAAAAACATTCTACATTACAAAAGCTCTGATATTAAAAATGTAATCAATGGTCTTTTCAAGCATCCAGTTGTTGATGTCAGCTGAGAATGAACAATGCCGTCAGGAAAGTAGAGTTTCATCAGCAGCTCTCCAGAGACAGTGAAGAGTCCTCTGGGAGGCTGTCCAGCCCTTTGTGTGTGTGTGTGTGTGTGTGTGTGTGTGTGTGTGTTAGAGTGGGTGTGAGAGAGGGAGAGACAGCGCGCACATGTTGGGAGTGCTCCCACAGGTCGACAGGAGGAGACTGGATGCACAACAGCACAGGGGTCTCATTCACTCCCAGTCTGAGCTGCGAGCTCTAATGCATGCAAAAACCCCTCACCACATGCATCATCTTCTTCATTCACACTCACTCCTGTGCTGCAGATTATCTACTATCTACAAACCGACACTAAATATTTAAATGTCTCATAGCATAATAACAAAAATTATTGTGTTTTACTATTACTGATGAACCAGCCTGTTTGCAATAACAAAAACATGAATGGAGATGCCCCCCCCCTCCCGCAAAATAAATAAATAAATAAAATCATGTCACACACCTCATCTAAATCACCGCACATGACAAATGCATGCCAGTGGCTCTTTTGTTTTACCTGGCTGCAGGTGGTGTCGTCCTCCGCTTGTAGAGAAGGTAGAGGGTGTAGAGAAGGGGAGAGAGGGAAAAGGATGAATGAGAGTGACGCTGAGGAGAGGTAATGAAGTCTCTGCTCTACGTGTGCTGCACTGACAAACAGGTAGCTGAGTATCATGCACATGAATGAGGAGGAGGGACACTCTCTCCCCGTCCATCTCCAGCTCTCCATGTCTCTCTTTCGGGTCAAAGTGAAGCAGCAGTTCCTTATTTGGAAGTTGACGTAAGCTTGTGTTTCTTTTGGCAGCAGTGTTGGGCAGTACAGCTGGCAGAGTGTTGAGGGGTGGACAAGTAGGACGAAACACTCGTGTTTTAAGCGAGAGGAGGTAGAAGGGATTACTTCATCTTTTTAAAACACTTTCCCTATTATGTTCTAATTTTTCTACAATATAGTCATGTGCAAATGCTTGTTCACCCTCCTTAAATTCTAAAAGGGATTTTTATTCTTTTGCATCATCTGGCTCTCAGTGATAGGCCAATATAACAACCCCAACATACCATTAATTGTTTTTGGAAAAATTAAGCCCCAAGAGAAGACAAAAGCATGTGAGTTCCACCAAGTACACTTTTACTGCTTCCATATAATTTGTAATTCAGAGCCAGGTGCTTGTTTTAGCAGTTTGCTCTTCTGAGAAGCAGTTATTGCTGCAAAATGAACTGGAAAGGGATATAAAACAATTTTAAAATGCCTTGGAGTTCACAGATCTGCAGTAAGAAACCATTTCGAAGTGGAACGCATGCAAGACAGTTGACCATCTACCTCAGAGTGGAAGTCCAAGCAAACTTACCACAAGGTCGGAGATACAAAAAACCCCTGTATTTTTAGAGGAAACTTTATAATTGCACTCTATTACTTTTGAAAAAAACTAATACTTTACTTTACAAAAGAACACACTGTACAAACACAGTTCAGAGGGCTTTGCACATCATGGTTGTTAAAAAAAAAAAAAAAAAAGGTAATGTTTTCACATTGCATAAAGCTTTCTCTGCTTACTTAATGTGGGTTATTCTGTTGTTCCAATTATGTTGGAGCTCCAAATCTGCAGAATGTGAATTTCAAAAGATGTATATTTTCTAAATAAACACAGAATACGTGAACATATGCAGATGATAGTTTTTCTTGACGCATGTTTGAAACTTGCACCAATTTGCAAGTTTCAAACAGGCAATGGTGTCATTACAAGGCATTGAAATTTGTTATTGACTATATCAATATCTTCAATAAGAACTCAATATCGAACTTCTCCTTAAATACATTAAAGAAACACAAACATATATAGTACTGTTTTATCTCTGAAATGACTTATGTAATATAGTTTTATTTCTATCCATATGGAATATATTTTTTATTACTTAAAAGTGCAATATTTCCATGAAAGTGAACCTTCATGAATGTGCAATATGATTACACTATTTCACAATATATTATCAGTGACTGATAATGTCATACAGAAACATGTAAAAGAATGGCAGTAAAAAAAAAGAAAAGAAAAAACTCACTATGATCAGATGAATTGTTACTTTATGTTTTTACTCTACCTCACACTCTCTCTTACAGCGTATTCAAAGTTATATTAACTTTTGCACATAAAAGAATGTTTAGAGGTATAGCTGCAGCTAAAAAAGAAATCTGTTTTTTTCCCCCTGCAAAAATCCTGACTGAAACCAGTCCAGGCACTGCTCACATCTGCTTTATGCTGTGATTTAACTGTCTGACAAAGTTCAACTGGCTGAATGATCTCAGTCATGGAGGGCATAAAGGGAGAGATGAAGGCATGTGGTGAGTCCTCTTCTGGCCAGCCAAGAAAAGTGGAGAGGAAAAGGGCCCAGGGTGTCCATTTTTCACCAATCAACACTGGGTCCACATAACTTTACCAGCTTGAGTCATACATCTGCAGATTAATGACTACATTTGTGTATACTATGTGTATACACACAGCATAGACAATTATTTCCTCAGTTTTGCAGTCTCTTCTATAAATATCAATCTGGGTTGCAGGGTTCTAAGAATTTTCAAAACTGGAAACAGAATTAAAACCCAAATAGAAGGGTAGTTAGGAATATATAGGAATTACGGGAACAAACTGGAGGTTTTTCAAAATATCAGGTTAGTCATTAGCCCAGGGATCAGCTCCTTCCTGCAGTTTTGATAACATTACTGTCGTAAATAAATCCAGGGTATTAAACTTTATAGTGCTGTATTTATGATTTATGTTTACATATATTAACCGTAAGTTTATGATTTAAAATGGTGTATAGCATTTTATATATATTGTTGTTTGATGTCATTATTGTTTTTATTCATATTTATTTATTCACTGGATAGGGGAAAGGTGATAGCAAACACCCCTTACAGTGGTATGACCCAATTAAGATAGGTGAGGTTCAAAGCCTTAATAAGGAACACAGTTTGGGAAGAGAGGAGAGCATGTTGTGAAGCTTGGTGAGACCATAATCCGAATTGTGTTTGGATAAAGTCTGAAATGGATTACCCTGATAGTCAGTAGACTTTATTTGTATATTAATAAGATAGTGGACTAACTTTAAAAACAAACAAACAAAACAAAACAAAAAAATACTGATACAAGAACAGTTCTTCCGAACTCCTTTTCCCCTGGTAGTTGGATTACTGTCTTTCTCACATGGCCCTATGGGAAAAAGTAACTGCCCCCTAAACCTAATAATCGGTTGTGCCACCCTGAGCAGCAACAACTGTAGGCAGTGAGTCTTTCACATGACTTTGGAGGAAATTTGGTCCAGATGTTTACCAGTAAAAAACTTCTGGAGTATCATGAAATGAAAAATCTGGTAATGATGGTCCAAGACTGTCGAGCACCTTGAATCCTGCATCAGAAGAGAGTGGGACATTTCTCTCCTAAAACTCCAGCAACTGGCCTCCTCACAGATGTTCACATACAGTTTTTTAAAAGAAGAGGAGATGCTATACAATGATAAACATCACCTTGTTCCAACTTTTTTGGAATGTGTTACTGATGCCACAACGAGCTAATAATTTCCATGAAATAGCAAAATGTCTCAAGTTTCTCAGTGTTTCAAAAGCTGATATGCTCTGACCTATATTAATGTATTCTGTTTTTATCTAGACTTTACACAGCTTCCCAACTTTTTTGAAATTGAGATTGTAAAAATCAGAGTGCAGACC
>JAOWBL010050802.1:0-24237 GCA_028564865.1 Zenarchopterus dispar | reverse complement strand
GAAGGAAGGAAGGAAGGAAGGAAGGAAGGAAGGAAGGAAGGAAGGAAGGAAGGAAGGAAGGAAGGAAGGAAGGAAAACAAGAAGGACGGAAGGAAGGAAGGAAGGAAAACAAGAATGAAGGAAGGAAGGAAGGAAGGAAGGGAACAGAAACTTATATTTAAAGATTTAGTTCTTGGAAGCAACGAACCCCCTGGTGAAGTCTGAGGACCAAACATAAAGAGTTGTTTCCAGTCTGAAGGTGTCTGAGCTTCAGACTGGACGGCGGGGATACCGTGGAGGCTTTACCTGCGCTGCCATGACGCGCTGCCGCTCCGCGATCAGCTGACATTTGGAACAGCCACAGTCTTTCCAGCGACAAAATCGCTTATGTCCCTTCAGAAGAGACAGGTATCCATGGTTCCGGCAGCGGGAGCACCTCGGGACCCGCGGGGACTTTTGTCCCCTGGACGGGGCCTGCAGTCTGCTCGGCTCGTCTTCGCTCATATCTGAAGACGGGTTCTGGTTTCCTGCTTCATATATGCTGAAGAAGTATAAGAAGAAAAAAAAAAAGGGACCTTCCCCGAAGTCCACTGGGAGGAAACGACCTTGAGGCGTGGGAGAGTGGGACAGGATGCAGCCTGAGACACCTGCTGAGACAACAGATAGGCCGAAACAGTCATTACCATGGGTGTAACCTTGGTTGGAAAAGTGGGGTGGGTGGAGGTGGGGTGGGGGCACACAGAAGGGAGAGGTGGGGTCCTTTGGCGAGGAAAAGAAAAGTGACTTAACTGACTTCAGTTCTTCATACATTTGGACTTTTGGGGTCACGGGGGTCAAATCCAACCCAGATGCTGCGAACAGAGAAGGTTCTACGTCTGGAGGACGGTCAGGTCCTTCAAGATGTTGGAGGTCTTTTACTAGTCCATCATCTCCAGCGTGCTCTTTGCTGCAGGGAAAGCAGCATCGGAGGAGGTCACTGGACAACCAGGTGTCCAACCTGATGTCCATCCTGGGGTCCGTCCTGGTTTCCGTCCTGGTGTCCGTCCTGGTGTCCAACCTGGTGTCTGTCCTGGTGTCCGTCCTGGGGTCCATCCTGGTGTCCAACCTGGTGTCCGTCCTGGTGTCCATCCTGGTGTAAACATGTACGAGTGCTTTACAGAAGAAATAAAACATCCAAAGGTTAGAAAAATCAAAAAGTTGAACTATAATTCATGAAGACAAAAGACATTTAGGCCCAAACAACATTAAAACCGACAGAAGCATAATGAAGCAACAATGATAGAAGTTGATGAAAAAGTCGTTTGATTTGGTTGAAAACTTGTTTTTGAGACCTAAAAAGAAGATTAAGACATATTAACCTCTAAATTTGGTTAAAAAGTGAAAGTTGAATCATTCATTTAAAAGAGATGTCCTCTTAACTCATCAGTCCATCACCAAATAAGTTCTACTGAAACAACAACAAACGAACTAAAATAGGACCAGAACTTGGGTCTGCTACGTCTATCCATCATCTACGCCGATTTCCCCACCAAATGGACACAAAATCAGAGAAGGAACGTGTTTAAAGTTGTTTTCTTCTTCCACCAACTGAAGCATCAAAACATCAATGATGAAGTTCCACATTTTATTCAAAGTAAAAAGGTTTTCCCAAGAGTTAAGAAACCCTCACAATAAATAAATGAATAAAGACCCTTCTCATCCTTCTCTGGAGGTTTTGGTGTTCTCGGGGAGATTTCAGGAGTCCAGTCAGGCTGAGATGAAGGACGTTATGAAGACATTTAACACGTCTTTATTATTATAGTGATTATTTTAGATTCACACAGTTTTAGCTTCACTTTTTTCCCCCTAATTTCATCAACGAGCATTCAAATGTTGGTGAAAGGTTTGGGAAACATCCACGTGACCTTAGTTGTGATGAATGTTGGACATGATAAAGGAAATGAAGACCTTTTACAGGCTTTTTCCTTCTTTTTTGAAATGAATCCTAATAAACGACCAGAAACAATCTTTATGTTCCACTGATGAAGTCTCTGCTTCATTGTGAGTTTTGTTTACTCTCATGTTGTCTCTTGTCCTGGAAAACCAAAACACCAGTTCCTCATGAAGAGCTTCATCAGCCAGAACTGTCGCACCTTGACGACCCGCCACTGGTTTTACTTCACGCCTCTTCTCAAGAAAACATTTAGGATTTCTTACGTTTATGAGACATATTCAACATTCAGAGGAACAAACATACTCACTTTATCAGTCTGTTGCGTTCAGCAGGTGGAGCTGTGACGTCAGAGGCAGGAGCCGTCGCAGATGCACAAGGTCCTCCGAACCACAAGGGGGCGCTCCAAGGTCACCCTCAAAACAGTTGTTTTTAAAGTCTTTATTTTAATTTCTTTAAGTGTAACTTTCAAGGAGTATTTTTTTTAACTTTATGAGTTTTTTATGTAAAGCAAGAAATCCTGAGCTTTCTTACACTTTTGAGGGTTTGTAAAGTCTGCATTTCTGAGTTTTTATTTATAAAAAAGGAGGTACAAAGTCACAAAGTTTTAGCTTAGAAATTTAGAAGACCATAAACTTGCTGGTTATTTATTAATAAAGTGAATTTCCACTTCATGAATTAGTTGACACAAAAAAGTGAATGAAATCATAAAAGCTGGGCTTTTGTGAATAAAGTTTAAGTTTCAAGTGTTTTATTTTATTTGTTCATGTATGAATTTATGTATTAATGACTTTAACTTGAATTTGAACTCCAGAGTCACAAATGAGCATGTTTTTTAAAAAATAAATTGTAATAAATGAATACATTGATCATTTTTAAGAGTTTGTATGGCCCACCACACTGGACTTTTACGAAACTTTTCGACCCATGTAGACTCTTATAAACCAGAACCGGCTCTGCTCGGAGGAACATCATTTCAAAAATAAAAAATAAAAAAATGTGATTGGCAGGTCAAATAACAAACCAACTTTTGAAGTGACTCCAAGTGAGTTCGTTGAGAAGTTAAAGAAATCCAGGTGTCAAATGAAAAAGGGATAAAAACTGACTTTTTTTTTGGACAAGATTTGGAATTTAAAACAAGAAAAAAACCGTGTCTCGTCATGATATAATCTTTTATTCCTATACACTTATTTTCCCTCTGTAACATTGCACATCATCATCATCTTCATCATCATCAGTTTTGGACAGAACAGACCGATGGTGTATTTTGGTCAAGTCACAAGTAAAATGATAAAAACAATCAATAAATGATAGAAAAATCTTCACACAATCACATATAAAGTTCTACATATTGAATACAACAATATTACAGGACAGTTGAACCTTTGTATCTGTACAAATAGATTCACGTGTTCGTTTTTTCACATAGTTCACGTACTTTATGATATACTGCACTTTTGGCTGACGTTACAGAAAGCAGAAAGTTACGGTTGTAACCCGAGGTCTGAGTCTTCAGAGGTTCCAGAGAGCGAGGACACATCTCCAAACCTCCAAATTTTATATTCATATTTTTTATTTCTCTGTTTTTTTAAATTTTTTATTTTTAAGTGTCCCAACCCAGGTGTTACAGGGTCCTCAGCTTGCATTCGTGGTGGGGGATGATAACTATGGTAAACAGGAAGCTCCAGCTGTTTGTTTTACTTTAAAACACCCTCCGACTACGTTTATCTTAACATAACCACGTGTTAATGTTGTAATTGTAAGCTGTATTTTTAGACTGGCTAAAACTTGCCTCTCTTGTTTGAACGTTTGTCACATACAGACGTGGAAAATAATCTTGTCCATGTCGGTTATTTTGAGTTTTTTCTCCTGTTGTTACCGCTCCAACTGCGTGCCTTAAAGACGCCATGTTTGGCGCCATGTTCGGCGCCATGTTTGGACTCCGCCGTCTCCGGTCCACAACATGGAGGGCAGCTCAACGGCAGAGACAAGTTAGGACACGTGTCTCCCATTTGGACGCTGCACAAAAAGGTTCAGTCACGAAAGACAAAATTATCAACTTATTTCAACAATGTGACATGATTAAATTGCAGGAGCACCCAAAATAAATAAAATTGTTCAAATCATTGTAATCAAGGTAAAAGGTTCAGTTAATCTTGATATTGATATGAGGTCATAATCTCCAGCTCTAGTTCCTGTCGTTGACTTCACATCGTCTGCATGACTCCATTATGTAATAAAGTAAACCAATAAAAGTATGAAATAAGGGGTTGTTGTTCATTTTACAAGGATATTCTAAAATAGCCAGGACAGAATCCGGATATCACAATATCAACAGGGAGACGTTTTGAGCCAAAAAGGACAAAAGTTCTTTTGTGTTGCTTTAAAAGTTTTAAATTTTAAAGATGGAAAACGCCCACTTTACCTCAGCAAGGGCCGAACATCTTACTTCCTTATTGAGGCTCATGTAGGATAACGACCGTTGCAGTTCCTCGACTGACCACTAGAGGCCGCTAAAGTGAGTTCATCTCCATTAACTCCCATTAAAAAGTCTAAGTTAAGAACAGAAATAAACATATTTACAGCCTGATTCAAAAAAACCCTTTTGATTTCACATCCATGAAAACTCTGAGGAGGATGAATTTTTTTCTGTACCACGCCTGGAAAGTTTATATAAAGCATTCAATTTTTAGTAATATGATTGATTGACAGTCAGCTCAGCCAATGGCGAGCAGATACCATCATGCTACCGCGTAAGTAAAGCAAAGATGTTCAGCTTTCACAGGGTGGAGGAGTTTAGTTTAAAGCTAAAACCTCATCAAGAATCCTTTGTAAACTCCAACAGAAACCAACAGTTTCCTTCAGATCTGCCGAATGAATCCATCACTGAATGCAAGAAGAATCCTGTGGGAGGTCCTGCCATTAAACAAATAAAAAAAACACACTTTTTGTCATGTGCTGTCAGTGATATTGAGATTTGAAAACAACAGAATGATTCACATGTATCTGCACTATCGTGCACGCTCTGACTTAGTCAAAAGCTGCAACAGATGCATTCCCAGGCATCCACAGCCTTTCACAGCAAACACACAGTACAGCCCACTCACACCCCACACACACTGACGTACACAGAAACACACCGTGAGGTTCAACACACAACGTTGTTTTGCGTCTACACCCAGGAGTCCGGGGAGCCCGTGAACTTGTTTGCCCTGTTTGAAGGCCTCCTCGTGGTGGAGTAGAAGTCTACGTAGTTGGTGTTGGCTTTGAATCGCAGAGATTGGGTGGCGTAGCCGTCGGGCGAGGATGGCGTCAGGTGGACCGGTTCCTCCTCGTAGTGCTCTTCGCCGTAGCCTTGTGGGGACGACAGGTACATTCTGTAGCTGTTGTAGTTCTTCCTGTCGGGTTCGTCGTAGAATGGCTCTGGATGCTGCAGGGGGACGATAACGTGAGCTGGACGTAGCTTTGAGGTGTTGGACAAATGATCAGTCATTTTGACATCAAAATACAAAGTACACCAACTGCATGTATAAAAAATGAGTACATAAACCAGCTGTAGACATATGTTAATCTTCAGGTGGAAACCCAGACTGTGATGGAAACCTACCAACATGTTATTTATCTTACCTGTAATCTTCTCAAATCATCACCTGACTGGGAGGAGTAGGTCCCAATGAAGTATGGGGTTTTCCTCTCTGACCCTGATCAGGCAAATTCAATACAGATGAAAACATTGTGAGTTACCATGGAGACGGAATCATCAGGAGCTCAACTATAGGTCCCTGAGGGACGCCACTCTCCGAACCTGTGTACTGCCGTTTGTGTAAACTGTCTCCATAATACGAGTCAAGTTGCATAGATGACTGCGCCCTCTGATAGTTGGAGCTGTGTCTTCTGATCCCGAGCATCGCAGGTGAGGATGTTGCGCTGCCGCCTGGGGATTTAAACGAATAAATAAAACACTTTTACTGAAAACAATCCGGGTTTTAGAGGTGAATGAGGGTCACTTTGGCCTCACACCTGACTGGATGACGGGCGACATCCGCAGCGGGCTGGTGGGCAGGGTCGGCTGAGAACGGTAGCGGTCTCGCTCCAGAGTGGACACGGGGGTGACGAAGTGGGTGTAGTTCCATCCATCCTGTTTGTATGTGGACGGGTCGGGTTTAGTTCAGTTTACAATTACACGATAAAACAGGAGACCACAGGAGAAACCTCTGGGGCAAAAGTGCATCTAGTACTTATTATTTATTTGGTATTTTGATATAAATACAGCCAAAATTAACAGAGTACTAAACAGTCAAAAACTGTCAATCAGAATGATGGGACTGATCAAAACAGAACCAAAAAGGTTTATTCATTTTTTTCCTACATTTTTCACACTACAGTTTAATCAAAAGGGATTCATGGTGAATTCATGACTCCACCTGACTCTGAAGCCGATTTTTTGTGAGTTTGGTAGCTTCAGTTGACCCTGGTCAACAAAAAAATCGTAAACAACGCAGAACAAACAACTCTGTAAAAGTGGGTGTGTCTCAAAGTTACCAAAAGTTAGCTATTTCAGCCTAACTTAGCTCATGAGACTGACTAGCGTTACCTTACATATGCAGTCATTTCAAACATTTGACGTAGTCTATTTTTCTGAAAACATTGGTCCCGGACCTGTTTGCTCCGCCCATTTACAACATGGATCTGCGTCTTTTGAGTAAAAAGAAGCGTCAGAAACACTCGTGAGAAATCCTGCAGGTGACGTCACAGAGGGTTTGTCTAGAGACTTGGATCCCAGAACAACAACAAATCCCAGAATGCATCTTGTATCAAGAGGCTGAAGTATTAGCAAAAGAAATAGACGTTAAAAAAAATAAAAGTTATAACTTTGTTACGGTGTTACAGAACACAGTTTTAATATTAGTTTTTTTCTAAGAATCTCTATGGTCCAGTCTAAACCGTATTAATGTTCAGAGTATTTATTTTATTTTAAACTTAGTCGTATGTATCGTTTTACAAAAAAATTCTTGATTTTTTTCAAATAGGAATTGATTTACCACACGAGTGGTCGACAGAGGACCTGGATGTATCATCACTTGTGTAAACTGGATGTTAGATGATGCTGACCTGCTTGTAAAGGCTCCTCAGCTCTCTGTATTGCCACAGCGTGTTCAACACCTGAGCTGCCGCCTTCACCACTTTCATGGAGTACCTGCAACACACGAATGACACGCCTCTTAACACCTCGCAGCCACCCTGTCAGGAACCCTCAGGCGCCGACTCCTGAGAGACAAAGACCAATCGGTTTCGTACCCCTTCCCTCGACCTTTGCTGATGTCCACCAGCTTCTCGATGCCTCCACTGTCGGCTAAAGCTTTGGCGTTCTCCATGTTGCGGCTGGTGACCTCGTGCAGCGTGCAGCAAACCGACGCCACCGTGTCGTCTGACAGCAAGGAGGGACTTCCTCCAGGTAGCCGGTTCACCAGATCCCGCATGGCGTACTTTCCTTTGGGGACAGATGCAACAGATAGCTGTAACAACATCCTTCATGAGTGACTTCTGAAACGCCTCGCTAAACCGAAGCATTCCTCTTAAAAGACTTAAGTAATCTGATTACACTGATCATCACGTCTAATCATTTTAAAAACTGTAATATTTCCTGTGTGAATCACAATCACTGCTCATTGTGTCTCAGTTTGTGTAAATATTTGTAGTCTTTCACCATCACCAGCTGATACATCATCCTCATCTGCAAACAAGGAAACGCAGTTCGACTTTTCACCACAAGAGGGCGATAAATGACTGCGACCACAGTAAAAGAATCCTACTTTTTTATCATATATCTGTTAATGTATTTCAGCATTTATTTATTTATTTATTTAATGGGTCCCTGGGCTCTTATGTATAATTCTACAGTTGTTTGTTTCTGTATTTCTTTGTCTATGCGGTTTAAAACACGACTGGTCACGTCGTGGTATCGTACTGTGACATTTTCTCAACTATCAAGTCTTCTGTTATTTTGTTAAACTACTAAAAGGCTACAAATGAAAACGAACTCTTCTGTTAACTCCAACTCACTTGTTGGTGTAAAATAAAAAAAAATATAAATCAATTCAAGTATTTACACGTTTATTCATGCATTTTTGTTTTCATTTCTGTATTCCTATATTTATTTATTTCTAAATCTGTCACTCAATACACAAAGACATGTATTTATTTTTATTTTGAATTATTTATCCACTTATTTATCATTTCAATTTTTTAATGAACCTTTTGACTATTTTCTTCTTATTAAATGTATTTATATTCAGTATGTTTGACTGTTTTTGACAGCTATGGTTTTCCATACAAACTTCGTGATGTGTGAAAAAAAAAAAGAAAAAGAAAAAAAAGGCCTCTGTTGAACAAGCTGTTCCTGTTTTCAGCCTGAGATGTGAAAACAGTCTTTTCACAGTTTCTCATCTGAACGGAGAGGATCAATCTGTCCTGTGTGTGTGTGTGTGTGTGTGTGTGTGTGTGTGTGCACCTATCAGCTCCTTGTTGCGGCCGTCCAGCGCCATGTTTCGGAGGGCGGTGGCGACGGAGCAGACGACCCGGTCGTTGTCCATCCTCAGCAGCTCCACCAGGATGGGCAGACCTTTCTCCTTCCGCACCGCCGCTCGGATGTAGGCCGAGAACTGCACACAAACGCTGCACCTTCAAAAACTGGGAGAAAGCTTTAAATGTCCCAGAAGAGTAACTTTTATAAGAAGGGAGGGAAGTTTAATGAGAGATGGAAAGCAAAAACAGTGTTTGTGCCAAACGGCGAATATTTATAGTTGCCTGAAGGCTGATTTGAAGTTTCTGCCAGATCATTTTGTGCCTAAATCTCTCTGATTATTTAATCCGAGTTCTCATTCAATCGTGAGGTGATATCGTTCTTTTAAAAACACTTGAACTCCACTTCTGCGTCGCCGGGGTGACGGAGGGTCTCCTCGCAGGATTCCCACCTTCCAGTTTCCGGCGGAGAGGTTCTGCAGGGAGCCGGCGGCGCCCTCCAGCGTGGCGGGGTTGGAGCTCTCAGCCAGCAGGTTGAGGTACGGCTTCACCACCATCGGGTGCCACAGCAGCTCAGCTCCCCGCGGAGTCTGGGAGAAACCCGGGACTGGTCCGACGCCATCCCACTGCAGCAAACGCACATGGTCACGATCCAGACGTGAAACACGCCGCTCAGCTCACAGTTCCTTCCACAACTCCCCCCCCTCCCCCCCACGTCCTCACCTTGCCTTCAGGCCAGCCGCCCCTCTTCCTGCTGCGCCTCCTCTTGCCCCAGCAGAGGTAGTCCAGCTCCTTGCCCGGCGAGGAGAAGCCCAGCAGGGCATCCAGCTCCTGGTTGCCAAGGAGACGTGAAGAGGGCATCTCCACCTCCAGCCGGTACGAGAGGTTCCTCAAGGTGCAGACGCTGTTCTCCACAATCTGAAGCATTCAAAAGTGCACGTCAGTCTCTTAGTTTCACTCATAAATCATCTCGCCTGATGACAGACTCAGGTGGGGGATTCCTGCCTCTGACAGTCTGCCTCGCTGTTACTGACTCCACTTCAGAGTGGGGTCCTGTTAGGTGTTTTTGTGTGGGTCGGTGCTACACCTTGCTGTCGTAGTCGGAGGTGTTGACGCAGGCTTTGAGGACGTGCAGCAGCGAGTCGACCAGGCCTTCACAGCATCGCAGCTGGCTCCTCGCCTCCTCCCCCGCTGAGCTCAGGTTCCTCTCACACACACACACACACACACACACACACACACGCACACACACACGTTCAGCTGCAGTGTGCGGATTCCCCCACAAGGGGGCTTGAAACCTGCCCAGATACAGTAAAGCATGCAGCCGATCCTCCAATAGCAGATAGCTTGAGGAGACCACACAGAGCTCCCATAATGCACTTCTATACCATCAATCTGCAGCTTCACGTCAGTGAGAGTGAAGGAAAACGCTGGAGGCTGTCCTGCATTTCATTTCCATGCAGCTCTGGATCGGGTCGTGCGGAGCTACTTACGGTCCAGCCCTGCACCTCCTTGTTCTTGTGCATTTTTGACAGTAAAATTTCCATTTTCGTAAATCTAAAGAGATAAAAATGCTTCTGTACTTTAAAAGAAGATGCAAAATGTAGCTACAGTATTTTAATCCTGAGGTTTTTGTGTAAAAACCTCTTATAAATGATCTGAGCACAGTAGGCTTTGTCCTGACCAATAAAATATCTTCGTCTTTTTTTATTCAACATAAACGGAGGCAAAAAAGAAAATGAATGTAATCCATACTGAGTACCTCCTTAATGCTCCCCAAGGATTGGGATGATGCTAATCATCAGCCTTGATGAAGTGATCACCTGTAAGTGTATTCAGGTGTTTGATGACACAATGCCAAGAAGGAAAGACATCAGCACTGGTCTTGTTACTGCATAGACGACATGTCTCTGCATCAAACTTTTGTCACAAAGCCAACTCTTGATTGATTAAACGTCTATGATTATTATAAGCTGTGGTTTTATAAAGTAAAAGTGAAAATCACAGACAATAAATAAATGTGACTTTAAAAAGCCTCCCTGGACACCAGCAGGTTTAACTGGTCCTGCTCTTCATGAGAGAGAAAAGGACGTCCGGCCAGGGGTGCGTTTGATTCGTGTCTCACCTCAGACAGCCGGTGGTGTTGCGCAGCAGCAGGGATGACTGGAACTTGACTTTGTGTTCGTCGCGGTGAGAAACGCTCCACCCTGAGTGGGGGATGATGACCGTGTTGGTCAGCGTGCTCAGAGCATCGCGGATGATGGTCATCTTCGCCGCATCACACGAGGAGAGGTTCCACAGGACGCCTGATGGTGAGACAACAGAATAAAGATTTAAAGACACAAAAGGAAGGTGTTGAGGTGTGGGACATGACCCTCAACAACCACGAGGTGTCACAACAGAGCAGCAGAGTTGTGCTGCTGATGCTCAGGACTCCAGCTGTTGTGTTGTGCTAAGAGGAAATGTCTGATTTATTTTGTAGTCAATCTTACGACATCAGTACGACATCAGTGGCCATTATTATTCCACCTGTGACAATAATATGGTTTATTGTGTTGCGTGCCTGCCGCGACCAGCTCTGCTCTGGTCTGGAAGGAACCGGGGGCGAAAGCTGCTGACCGGGGCCCCAGATAGCATTCCAGCTAGTCCAGGTGAGCCATCTTCTCCCCCAGAACATCCCAGGTTGGTCTGGAGTGGTCCAGGCCAGGGCCAACTGGGCTTCGATCAGTCAGCGGACCAATCAGAGAAGAGTAGGCCTTTGAAGCGGAAGAGGGAGGAGCCTACAAGAGCCTGGAGCTAAAACCAAGCGATCCTGCAGTCTACAGTCTG
Source organism: Zenarchopterus dispar (assembly GCA_028564865.1). Classification (NCBI taxonomy): domain Eukaryota; kingdom Metazoa; phylum Chordata; class Actinopteri; order Beloniformes; family Zenarchopteridae; genus Zenarchopterus; species Zenarchopterus dispar. The sequence continues at coordinate 12,977 of JAOWBL010050802.1, read as the reverse complement.
AAAAAATACGTTCTTTATCATTTTCTTCCACCAATAAAGCTGAGCACCGTTAACTGAAGGTGTCAGCAGTTTAAACGCCAGAGTGAAAAGGTAATCCTCAAGCTGCAACAAGAGATGTTCCCTGAAGCTTCCCAGTTGAGTTGTCTCCGAGTCTGGCAGCTTCATGTTTTCAGCTCCTCATCAGTATGTGAAGCATGGCTGCGGAGCTGGCAGCTCCATCCTGCTTCCAAAGCACATTATCAGAGCATCTGTCCCAACGACTGTGCTGAGATCTGCTATGTCAACACCGCACGCCGAGTGTTTAAGCCGCCGCCGCCTCCTACAGAACAGCCGATTCAGAGATTAATACACCGAACGCCGGTCAGACAGTCGGACAGACAGTCGGCCGGCTGACCAACAGACGCTGGCAGCAGCCAAACACCCACGCTCATCAGGGGGATTTTAGCGTGAACTGAAATTGATTTGCATTCATGTGGGAGCCTCTTTTATCTCAGCTCACAATGAAAGGGGACGAACTCCATCAATCTTCACATCTTTGACCATCACATGCCGTTAAACGTGGAGGGTTGGTGAAACTGAAACTGGGAAGATATTTCTCTGGATGTCACGTCAATCAAACGACAGCAGTGATATAGACACTCAAATTCAATCAAAGATTTTTGTGTAAAAAATGATCTGATCAAATATCAAAAATCTTTTCACCAAACTTTTACTTAATTAACAACAATGAAGCTAAAATAAAGCTGAGGTGGGTAATCCTAAGTACGATCTTACTGCATCCACAAGATTTAAGCCTGTACGTTGCAGCCACGCCCACCTCGCCATCAGCTCTTGATGATTTGATGTATTTTCTCTTTGCATGCCTCTCCTGAAGAATTAAACTGTTAAAAATGATTAGATTAATCATATTTGGAGGTTTTTTTTGTAAAAATCTCAAGGTCAAGCCCCTCCCAGAAAAACCCGCTCTGCTCTGATTGGTCATCGCCACTGGCTGGGTCAGGCCCCGCCCATCATCGGCTCTGGTGTGACTGAAATTTGAGGAAACCGTTTCATTGAATAAAAAATTAGTAAACACTCCGAGAAAAAGAGGAGTCTTGAGCATTTTAAAGAAACCAGCTGCCAAATACCAATAAAATACCAACATTTCTGGAGGGACAACGTCCCGCTGATTTCATGAGGATCTCATGACGACCCAGCGAGTGCAGGGAGAAGCAGACGTACCAGTGACCAGCTCGCGGACTTCGTTGTCGGTGGTTTTCCTGAGGAGCCGCAGCAGAGCAGGAACGCCGCCGCAGTTCCTCAGCGCCACCTTGTTGTTGTCGGTGGCCTTGCCGTACACCAGGTTCCTCAGGGCTCCGCAGGCGCTCTTCTGGACCTCGGGCACCTTGTGATCCAGCAGGTCCACCAGGTGCTGGATCCCTCCCAGGTGACACACCTGCAGACGGACGAGGCCATTTAAAGAGAATGTCCCAGAGTCTGGGAGGTGCTCCTGGCTCACTGAACCATTTGATGTGTCTTCTGTTTTCATCGTCTGGGAATGCTGGTACCGCCCGTTTGAGAGCTGAATCCAGAAGAACCAGACTAGTTCTTCATATCCACTCGGATGGTTCTCCAGGCTACACTAGTCTAGATCTCGTTTTTAGAGGTTTAAGTTGTATTTCTGACTTCTGTACTACAGTCATTTAATGATTATTGTGTAAAATGTTGATATTCTTCCTACGGAGTGTTTGAACAGCTCTGATCTTCCTCAGATCTTCTGCCTGGACTTTCTCTGGTTTTGGAAGTGTTTTTTTCAGTGGATGTGGATCTGAAGGCCATGCTTCCCAGCGAGAAGCATGGCCTTCAGATTTGGAGGTGCTTCACGCGTGGCCGTGAACCTCTGAGGATTGATGACATCGTCTACAAAAAGCAGCGATCCAGTCCTGAGACCGAAGCTGTCGTCACGGCGACAGAGTTCAAATTACCGCAGATCATCAGCATCAATCTCTTCTTCGCTCTCTATTGATCAAGACCTTGAGATACTTGAACCAGGATTTCCGTTCATATCTAGAATATATTTGTCCTTTCACACTGTTGTGACATCACCAGACAAAAGTTTCTAATGTAGAAGCTGTTAGTAGGAAAATGGATTAAAGGCCTGACGAACCTCAACATGCCAAATGATTACACTTCTGCTCGCCAAAGTCCAAATGAAATCAAGTTCAACGGCAGAAGCAGAGGAAACGCCCTCAGGTGAGCAGCCGCCTCTCCTCCGAGTCGCTCCTGGAACCAGCTGAGTCAGCAGACGGCGTTGGCTCCAACGCTCGCTACCGAGCAAAGAGGAGGTCAGGAAGCCGACTCTCGCGTGACGCCGCGTCGTCGGGTTTCGTTAGTTGAACAAAGACGGCGTGTGCGGCGTTTGAGAGTCGACACGTTTGCTGCCGACGTTGATCAAAGTTTCGTCGGAGCAGATGGCACTTTGGCTCAGAGTCTGGCTGGAAAACGTCCCCAACACTGAGACAGAAGGGACGATCTAAAGAGCAGCTCAAACTGACACCAGATCAGTCTATTTTCTGCTGCTCCACAGAAGTATCTTTGCTTTTGTCAAACGTGACACTTAAAACACATTTGGACCTGCTGTCTGGCAGCAGCTCACGACTCCCACGTCTCCTCTTGTTATTTTTAGCCAGACGGCTCCCAGCGTGTCCCGTCACCTTACCTCCACCTTGACCCTGTTGTCTCCGTAGCACAGATGCTGCAGGTAGGCGGCGGCGTTGGCCTGGACGGAGGGGAAGTGGTGCTGCAGCATGTGGATGACCTCCGGCAGCTCGGGGTCACGCCAGGCGAACTCCCTGAGGAGAAACGGTGGAGGAACGTCTGCAGTCAGACGTTTCTGGACAGTGACAGAGTTTTTCACACCTCTGTAGACTTTCATCTTTATTTTAAGAGGTTTCTCCAAAATGCAGTTTTCACAGTTTAGGAATTACGGCCATGTTGAGCAAAATGCCTTCCGTTTTCAGGGTCTCAGAGAAGAAAACAAGTTAAGTGGCCAGGAACCAGCTCCTACAGAAGGATACCAAGGGGTTCCCAGGACAGTCGAGAGATTAAATCTGTCCAGTGGGCAACCCAAGCAGATGCCCAAACCACCACCGTGTCCCAGTGATCCCAGAGGCTACCCATCAGTCAGTCTTTCTTAGCCATTTACGAGCCATGACAGATGATTTCAGTACAAGTCCCACGCTGGAGGACCTGCAGAGTGAAGACTAGCATTGGGAGCTACTGTAAACATAAACATCAGCTGCTTACCTCTAGTAGCGAGTAAAATCAAGCCAGACAACTTCCCACGCCTGTTTGCCCCGCCCACCACATAGTGAGGTGCAGTATGGGTAAAACGAGTTTTCAAAAGCCCTTTTCAGAAAAGCTGTGGATCCAAAGCCTCCTACATCATGGGTGGAACACGGTGGAGGAAGTGTTATGGTTGTGGATCAGCCTTGGTGGTGTTTATTGAGGATCCCTGAAAAGGGAGGTACTTTGCCCCAAAATGGCCGTACCGTGTCTCATCCTTGGAGCAGGTCAGACAGACGATGTGCATCATGTGTACCTGGGGTCTTTGTGGATGCTCTCGATTGACGGGGTACGGGTTATGACCCGCTCCACCAGTCCCGAGTGTCTGTGGGAGAAAACGGGTTCGCCGGACACCCTGATGGGGTCCACGTACACGGCTGCAGAGTTCAGCCCGTAGCTGCTTCTTTGGTACGGCAGCGTGCCGCAATGGCTTGTGGTCCGAGGGAGGGTCCCCATACCTGTGGACGCAAAACGAGTCAGTTGAGTTTCTTTAGTTTGGGGGAATCTGGACATGTTTTACATCCATCTGCATAAGAGAGAGACACATGAAGTGCACGTTCGAGCTGGGAATATGTCTCACAGGCAGTCTGAATCATCACGAAACAAAACTGAAACCACTTCACAGATTTTTCTACCATCAGCCTCCGCTGAGCTTGGAAACCTTCTGCAAAGACCTCCGTTAAGAAGCCGCAGCGAACATGAAAGCTTTCACCCTCGTTAAGAGCTGACCTCGGGGAGCGATAATAATAACACTTCCTGTGTCCATAAACCCCGATTTCAACCACCGTTTTTGCAGAAATAATCTTCCGACGAAGTACAAAGCCGAGCTTTGCTTCTCGCCCTGAGGACAGGGATCCTGAGGGGTATCCACTGTGGAAAATGGGGATCCGAGGAATTCTTTTGATGGTAATAAATCAGTTAAACCCATGAAGAAGAATCTGTTGAGTCATTTAATTTAAAGATAATACTGCTTTTATAACCACCGTTAGCAATGCTGTTGCTTCTAATGAAACCTTTTTTTTTGTATTTTGTTGGTTTTCTTCTGCATCTGTGGCTCTTAGACCTAGTGAATGCTGCAAAGTCCGGAAAACTCAGGGACAAATACTCGCCACATGCCCTGCAGACACCAGCAGACGTACTGTATAAAGGAACGATTTCACGGGTGCAGTACCTGGGTTTGTCCTGTAGAGGGAGCCCTGGGCGTCGTGGCTCGGGCTGTGGTACAGGGGGCTTTGGAAGGAGCTTCCATCAAAAACAGGCGTCATGTGGCAGTCTGGAGACAAGGCAGCTCTGAGCTCCGGGTCGATCTGGGCCCCGTGACCGCCGTATGAGCTGTGGAGCCCTGCAGGCACACCACGGGACCACACGTCAACTTTATTTACGCACACGGGTTTCTGAGGCTGCAGCTGTTTTATTGTCCATCTCTGAGACAATAAGACAAACGACAATTTTGCTACAGTCATGTACAAAACTTTGATTATTGATAAAGAGATTATCAGAAGACTCTCGTATTCTTTTGGAGAAATTTTAAAGTATTTTCTTATTTTTCACTAATTCTGCTGCAGATTTTCAGCTGTTTGGAATCACGGCATTTGAACAGATGTCCTCATGTTTGTTTGGATGGTACTCCAGTGCAGTGGTCTTCAAGACAGGTTTCGAGGACCCATAATCCCGCTTGTTTTAGACACAGGATTCGTTGTGGCTTCAAAACTACTCCACATCCTCATCCATCCAAGTCCTGGACTTGGTTCAGATGTAGTTTTATGGTCCATGTTGTTTTTAGACACTAGGCAGCGCTTCCAGAACCAACCGTTCTCTTAGCGTTGCTAGCTCTGACCTTAGTTGGGACGTTGACCTCTGAGAAGATGGGAAACTCTCTTGAATATGTGTGAAGGATATTTTCCAACTGTAAACCACTGACCTTCAAACTGTAAATGGATTTCTAAGCTTCACCATGCTAACAACTGCTTCTCTAAAAACACGGCTTATGTCTGTCCCTGTTGACACTGTGTTATTGCACACCTGCATCCTCCAGACCAGGAAACAAATACTTTGATAGCTGCTGATAATCAATCAATCGATCAGGGATAATGATCAGCGCCTGGCCACAACTTAGGCTCTTAAACCCCGTCAGCAGTCAGGAGGGACTCGGCGTTGCCCAAATATAAACCAGAGTACACAAGTGTGCATAGCCTGCTGCCATCTTCATCTCAGTATCAGGTCCACTCCACCATCTGCTGCAGGAGTACTTGCACACGTGTGACGTCATTTAGACCATAACTGATATTTGTCCTCCAGACTGCAGCGGGACTCTGGTCATTCAGACTGCCGCAGGCGTCCACATCAGCACGCCAAAACAAGCACAGCAAAGGGTTCCTCCATCAGCCAATCTCCAATCTGGCAGCAGGATCAGCTCTGAGAGCGATCCAATTATAAAGAGGCTTCAGGGCAGGAAGGGTGGATGGGTGGGGGGGGCAGCCTCAGAAGATCAGTTCAGCAGCTCGAGCACGAGATCTGCACGTAAAGCTGGCGATGAAGGAGATCTTTGCTTCTCTAGTCCTCTTCTTTGTTTCCTGTTTCAAATTTACATCCATCTCAAAATAAAAAGTCTTTGCTTGTCGTCACGGCCACGACCGCAACAGATGTTGAAGACATCTGAGAAGAAAACAGGTCGTGTGCTTCAAGAAGCTTCCAGAGGTTTGAAAACAACTAATTTATTAATACAAAACTGGATGTTATTTAACAATATTAATTATGCAAAAGAGAACTCTGTTGCCTTCTAAAACCCAGTAAAGTTCTCTTGAGGGCAAGTTCTTGACATCTGCTTGCTCACACACATCAGGACTCTGAAGGTGGAGCTAGGAGACACAACAGGACAAACGGCTAAACCGTGCTGCTACAGTAACGTGGGCATCCTCCAGCCAGCCAACATGGAGCCTCAAACATTTAGGTTGTCTTCACACCTGAAGGTCCAGTGGACTTGTTAGGATTGGGCTTCAAACATTCAGCCAGTCGGAGTTTTCTTTCTCTGCACTTGGACCTGAGGAGTCATGCATTTCCCTCCTTGCCTGGTGGCGCCGCTTCGGGAGTTACCGAAGGAGACAACGAGACGTCTGCTGGTCAAAGCAGGGCACCCGTCTCGGTTTTATGGTTGTAGTCCACGTCCTGGTTTTGCTTCACTTGAACCCAACAGAGACCTGTGTTTTGAGGCGAACCAGGTCCGGATAAGAGTTTGACTGCACGTTCACACCTCCCCAAACGAACCGAACCTTTCAGGGAAACGGACTCTGGTCTGAGCTCTGATGAAAGCGAACCAATCAGCTCTGGTGTGAGTGCACGCTCAGGCTTAAATCTGACTCTTCGGAAACTTATGAGTGGTATCTCAGAGGGTTTGTCTCGTCTTTTAGGAGGTCTCTGCACACCTCCCGAGCTCCCCTACTCATCTGTGCTGATTCATAATTGCTTCTTGGATTTCAAAACCTCAACTGTGCTTCAATTGTATGAGGAAAAAAAAAGAAAAAAAGCTCGATGTGCTGGCAGCTTTCCAGGTGTCACTACCTAAACTACCAGCAGTAACAGCCTAATCTTGTATATCCATCTACTGCTCATCTCCCTTATGTAATCTGGGATTATGCAGGATCTGCAGGATCACTGAGAATAAAGACTTCGGCTACATATACGGGCACTTAGCACCTCTGTGACTGAAGAATATGAGGTCCACTGACTTCCTCTAAGGTCCAGGTTCTCTTTTCACAAACAGGAGGTGCATAAAGGATTACAGACGAATAAAAGTCACACTTGAATGCATGAGAAGCATAAGAAGCCTTTGAACCGTCCGCTGATAATCAGACGTGGATGCTCCACAGGGTTTTGTGATAGAAACAAGCCTATATGGGTCAGAGGGAGCGGCTCATAAAGTGACAGAGGGCAGGATGGAGGAGTGAATCTGTGTCACTGCAACATCAGCAGCGCTGCTCGTCCCAGGTAGGGAGCTGTCGATAACCAGTTAAGAAGAGGAGGAGGAATGAGGAAGGTGGCTTAAAAGAAAAGTCTTGACATCATCGAGGACCTGGTATGATGTCAAAAGCTACAGTGGTTTCTGTTTGGTGGGAAATTTCCTCCAAAAGATGTCTCGAAGGTGTTTTTAAGCCAGGCTCAGCGAAAAGCCTGGCAGCATCACGGAAATAATCCCCTCTCAAGTTTCTCAGCCAGCTGTAGATGTTTCGCCCAATCAGAGAGGTGCAAAGTTGAAAGGTTGCACCTGCAGGGATGGCCAGCAGCTCCGCATCGCCATCTGAGCAAATTCAACAGCAAATAAACTGACGAAAAATGTCAAACAGCGTTTCACTTTGATGTCCAAACCCCGCTTCCATCACAACCTCAAATACTTCTGTGTATCTTCTCTACACCTGGATGTGTTGTCAATCAACACATCCACCAGGGGGCGGTGACGAGTTCACTGCTGATAAAGAACATGGCGACTGTAGAGGAGATTGTTTGACTTGGGTTCATTCTGAATCGAGGAAATAAAACACTGGTGCAAGCAAAAAAAAGTCAGTGAAAGTGAAAGTAAAAGCTGAGTTCTTTTCTTTAATTTGTGCGATATTTGTTTTCAGTCCTAAAGGATGTTCGCCAGTTTTGTTCTACGTTGGTTTCTGGTGTTTAGTTTAACAGTTGACTCAGTACCTCCCAAAAAAACTGTGTGTGGTGTTGCTCCATTTCACCTGTATTTGTAAGCACCCAGACGACGTGTACGATAAACCCTACGAGATAGGAGAGGTACGAGAAGAAGGCTCCGCCCACTATTTTATCTGTCAAATGTTGAGCATTACAGAGCCTTTACTCTGGTTGCTAGGTAACACTTCCTCCTCCATCCTTATCCTGCTAAGTCTTGTAGTTGCCTCTAAAGGACCAATATTATGTTTCAAAGAGTCAAAAATTGCAATTCCACGAATGACCACTAGGGGTGGTCTCGAAAAGACTGGTATTAGTGGAAGTTGACGGATGGATGGATGGATGGATGGATGGATGGATGGATGGATGGATGGATGGATGGTGTGACAGGCCCCTGCCTCTGTTGTTGTTGACTTCCTGATATCAACAGCTTGTTCAGCCTTTATTTTATAATGTATACACTCAATAGCACCTTTGTAATTAACTGACTTTCTATCTTAATTTGCTAAATAAATGTAACTTATAGTCACAGACAAACACAATGTGCTTAGTGTAAAAGACACAACTGATTATCATTAATTGTACCATTATGGGATACATCCATTAAACATTCACAGTGTTCAAAGGAAAATCTAGTTTTAAATCTATTTTTTGCTACATATATATTTTTAAAATTACTTGCCCAAACTTAGCTCAAAGCTCATCTTGCCCATTTGCCCCCACTGGGCATGCTCAGACAGCGACGTGCTGCTGAGCATCCTTCCCTCCCTCTGAAGTAAGAGGATGAGAGAGGAATTCGAGAGGAATCCCCGAGATCTGCAGTCGCTGTGTTTTCATGCACCACCGGGCTGTTTTCCTCCTGCACCTCCATCACAGCCTTCAGCAGCATCCGAATCAACCCTCCGCTCAGAACCTCCACCTGGTTGCCAGCGAAATCCCCCCCGTCAAAGATTACATTCCTCATTTCTCATTCTGGCATCCATCAGATAAAACTCTGTCAAACCCAGCAAAATTATCTGCCAGTGCTGTAAAAGATAACATGACTAAAAACGGCATGAAATGAGCTCCCTGCGCCTGGATATGAGATAAAATCACCTGCAGAGCTTGCACTTTGGTTCAAAGTTATTTGGTTCAACATGGAGTTTTATTTAATGTTTCTCACAGCTTCCCAGTGATGCAGGAAACACAATATTAAATCAGCGCTGCTCAGTCAACTCGTCCTGCACAAAGTGAACGTTATTAAATCAGCAGAGGGAACGGCACCGAGGCTGTGGAGCGTGCTTTGTTTACTCACAGACAGAAAATTGGCTGAAAACACGCTGGGTCTCGCCACCTTCCACTGTGGGGACTCAGCGGTGAAGCTTTTCCCGCTCCTATCGTAGCGTGACCACAACAAGCCCTGCGGGAGCTGCTGACCTCTCGACCCGTTACTTTATCCACCCAAAAGGTGGAAGACAAAAGGAGAAGCAGCAGCTTTCAGTGGGAGCTCCATGTCTGAGTGGGGTCTTCTATCACAGACCGTGGGACTGGACAAACCTCCCGTCACGTCCCCCACAGCCATCGCCGGGCACGGCGCCATGTTGGAAGAAACCGTCTTGGTTCGAGCAGGTCTGGAAGCTGGTGCCACGCCAGGCTGAGCAGAGTTCGACGGGTTCCTCCAGGTCGTTCCACAAAAGAGGAAAGAGACAAATCCACAGCAGCAATCACAGATCTGCAGCTCGGTTCTTGGTCTTCCAGGTCTCATCGCACCACTGACATGTGAGCAGCACAAACCTTGGCCTCAAGTTGGATCAGGAGAAACCCGAGGTCTGAACAGGAACCAGAACCGTTTATCCACACACGGTTTTTTTAACCCCCCCGTCACCTCTGAGATGGTAATTTATCATCATGAGAGTGCAGATAAGCCAGAAACCCGGAAAAGCCAAATATGGTCACGAGAAGTGGGAGGGTTACGTCACACTGACCTATGAGGCTGTCTGGGCGGGGCAGAGCACTTCTCTGGTAAAGGCCGTATGGGTCGGCGCCGTAGGCCAGCGGCTGGCTCTGCCGGGGCAGCGTGGAGCCGTAATGCTGCGGAACCGCCGTCATGCCCGAACGCAGCGGCGAGCCTGTCAGACCCCTCCCCTCGACCAAGGAGAGGGTGGAGCCCAGCCGCGCCCCGCCTCCGATGACCCCGCTTCCCTGCGCCTGGGTGGCGTCGCTTGGCGAGGTGGGCGATGGGCATGAGGGTGGCATGGTCGTGCCGGGGAAGACGGCGGCCAGCGGCTTGGGCTCGGACAGGACGGGAGAGTCGTACGTACTGCCCTGGGACGTCCTCAGAGAGATGCGGGACGGCGAGACAGTGCCGGCGGTGCCACAGCCGGGAGACTGGCTCCTGGAGGGGAGGGACGCCATCCTCCGAAACATCCGGCTGGACGCCTTCGAAAGAAGAAGAAGAGAAACAGGAAAATCCCAACTTAGTCCTGAAAATACAACCGTCAACGAATCCGAAAACGAGGCACCCGTTTACGCTCAAACGAAGGAAAATGTCACCCAGATTATCCATCACAGCATTTTCTGTTCATAAACATTTATGATTAAATGCTTAAATGAAATACATGCTTCCAAATGATCAGTAACGTGACAGGATGATTGATCGCCTCCGCTGAAGAAGATTAGAGCACACCTCTGAGAAGCTTTTTAATGAAGATTTATGAGCAAACATAAAAACAAACTCAGCCAACCAGATGGATGTCGACGCGTTCGCCTTTAACCCAGCAAAGCCTCCGACAGCCAAAACGGAAATGAAGAACAGAAACATGAAAACTCAAGACCTCATGTGTTTACCAGGGAAAGTGAAGGAAGCTGACGATGCGAGTCAGAAGCGTTTCCAGGTGGTGATTTGATTAGAGCGGAGGTGATGCTGATGACAGTGAGTCCTGACTCTTTAGCACCGCTCACGACGTGACGGCTGCTAATAGCAGATAAAAATATACTTCTTTTCTTTTCTTTCAGAAAATTAGCCTCATGTGGAGGAGTGGGCTATGACTTCTCCCCTTGTGGTTCAAGGAAGTTGCTGTCATGCAGCTTTTCATTATTTTCGTGAGCTTGTTATTCTTAACTTCTCATTTTACTGCAGTTTTTCCTCCATTAGTGGAATTAGTGGAAGAAATAATTTCAAGGCTGCAGAAACTGGGGTAGAAACACGAGTCAAAGGCTCTCCAACGTCCAGAAGAACTGGAAAAATGTCTGCCCACTCTCAGTCATCTCCATCGGTACAGAACGTACCGAACCAACCACAGGCGGTGGTTGGTTCCCTCGTTGCTTCGTGAACTTTTACATCAAATGTCAGCGAACCAGCCTATAAAAGGAAGTTAAAATGACATAACCCAGAGGGGGGGGCCTACCTGGCCAGAGGCTTGCCCCTCCGCTCGCGGGCTTCGGGACATTGATGCCCGGGGCTCCGAACGCACCACGTTCTGGTTGCTGTAGTAACTCACGCTGCTGTCTTGGTAGCCGCTGTCCGAGTACGAGGTCATGTGAGCCGAGTGACCTCCGGAGCCTGCAAGAGGAAGAAGACGTGAGGCCTCTGAGGTGGTGTTACGCCGAGCCGGCGCCACCTCAGTCACAGCAGTTTCAACATTTGCACATTATCTTAGTTGGCTTTCAAGTTTACGTAGATAAATATGTACACATGGATTTCTGCGTTAAGCTTTTCTGCTCCAGGAACAATCTGCTGGCCTACTTTCTGCTGTAGGACGAGGAGGAGGAAGCTTGTGGAGGATATTTTTATACTTTCAGACCACTCTAACCGTATAGAATATAAATAAGCCAAAGGCTAATTTGTTTTTCCTTTTGGAAACTGATGGGAGATGTTTACCAATCTGGAAATGATCTGCAGTACGAGGGAGGACAGGCCGTGTTACAGACTTTTATGTCTGCTTTTAAAACCAGTTTCGACATAAAGATAAAACAGCAAGAGTCCTGCATGCTACACCTCTGCTTCGCTCCATCAGTCGCCATCTTCTGCAGTTTCACACATGCTTCCAGAGGTTTTTGGACAGAAACACCGGCGTGGCCACCGGCGTCAAGACATGTGGAGTCACAACACAGTATAAATGATGCTACAGATGTATTCTTTTTCTCTTTTTTTAATCCTCTGTGGTTGTTAGGAACCAAAACTGAAATCAAGATGAAAGTCTGGTTTGAACTGACCTTCGCTGTCATGCAGGGAGGCGCGGTCCGGTTCGGGCGGGTACAGTTCTTCCTCCGCCTCCAGGTGGCGACCAGGGCGTCCGGGCGCCTCCATGGCTCCGTCCCGAGACTCTCCAGCTGTCAGAAAACATGCACAAAACCTCCCAGTAAGTTAAACATGAAAGAGCATAGATCCCTGACGACTTCAGCACAACAAAGGGGAAGTGACGTGGGCAGAACCACAACCGGATCAAGAAAAGACCTCCGGATCACAGCCGTGGAGCAGGACCGACGGTGAATCGCTGCTGTTGGTTTCCCAGTAAAAACACACTGATTCAACATGTCATTAACAATTCTTGGTGGTTCTGAAGAGTGGTTCTGGGACGAGGGGCAACATCGGGTTTTTGGAGAAGAGTTCAGCGCAGAAGTAAAAGAAAAACACACTTCTGAACGGGCTCTAGCTCGTAGCTGGCCAGTCCTCCGGTGGCTCCATCCTTCAGGCTGCTCTTAATCTTTCAGGCTGACGAACCTGGTCCGGACCTACGAGTGAAACCCAGCTCTGAAACCCCCCAAGAGTCCAAACAGCTGCTGTCAGTTAGCTCAAGTTTAGCTCATTGATGGTCCTGCAGATGCCTGATTGGAGCTCCGCCTCTCCTTACTTCAGACCCGCTAGTCCTCGTTTCAGATCCGCTAGTCCTCGTTTCAGTTTTCCTAGTCCTCGTTTCAGATCCGCTAGTCCTCGTTTCAGTTTTCCTAGTCCTCGTTTCAGATCCGCTAGTCCTCGTTTCAGATCCGCTAGTCCTCGT
>JAOWBL010050781.1:0-24238 GCA_028564865.1 Zenarchopterus dispar | reverse complement strand
ATATATATATATATATATATATATATATATATATATATATATATATATATATACATACATATATATATATATATGTAGAATGTATATACACATATATTCATCATCAAGATTCACCTTCTGCAACTTTTGCTGTTTCTCTGAAGCAGGTAGTTTAAAGCTGTAACATCTACTTCAAAAGATGCAGGACTCACTGAAGGTGGGGGTGGAGTCAAGTGACTAGCCCCGCCCTTAAACACTGCCCGCTAAGAATAAAGATATAAAGAGGAGCTGAAAAAAGATCGGTTGTTTTTATTCTCTTTTTTCCTTTGAACAAAGCCCGTCATATATATAGACCATTATTTGGTAGGCTTAGTATAATATCTGGTGCAGGTTTTGTGTGACTCAGTCCAGAATCTCACTGGAGAAAAACAGCAGGTCAGGTACCACAGAGTCATGGCAAAGACAAACACAATTTGTGCAATTTGACAGTAAGCTTGACATTGCTTAGCCTAGCCTAGCTGTGTTTTGTATTTTATAATTTGGCAGCGAGTGGATGCATTAACCAGGTATTTATGGAGGAGGTGAGTGATGAGCTGCAGCTGTGTCCCGACCCACACACACACCAAGTCCTGCTCCTGTAATTAAGTACACCGAGGTCTGCGACAGAGAAAAGGAAGCAAAACTGTCTAAGCAGAGACAGTCTGTATGGCAAATCAAGTATAAAACAAATAAACAAAACACAACATGCGTTGAATGGCTGTTTTTTTTTTTTTTTTCACGTATTTACACCCATTTCATTTCGTTCAAGGTCACAAGGGGTGAGGCGGGGTACACCATAAACAACTGGCCGGTCCATCACACTGTCACACCAAGACAAATGAGACAAACAACCATGCATGCTCATTCTGACTCCCCAGTTTAGAATAATCTGTAAACCTAACATGGATGCTTTTTTCCAACTGTAGGAGAAAGATGGAGAACCTCAAGAAAATCCCTGCAGGAATGGGCAGAACATGCAAACAGAAAGGCTCCAGTTGGGATTTAAACCAGGAAACGTCTAGGCAACAGTGCTAACACAACGTGGACCATTTCAATCTCTGTAAGACTTTAACTGACATTAAATGACACACCATGTAACGAAAGAGAATGGCATGTACCTTTGAATCAGCCTATGAGAAAAGAAATCCTTGTATTTCAAACAAATGTCTAAAATGATAAATGGAACAACAGTAAAATAACACATTCTTGTTATGGCATTACAAAATCATTAGAAATAAGCTGGATTATTGCCACAAAAAAGCACAACAAAAGAGGTGAACAACTCAATAAATATAAAGATAGTTAAAATAAAAGTGGAGCAAATTAATGAACATTACTGGGAAAACAAATTAATAATGTATTGTATTTCTCCTAATTAACATGCCAAGGCGTGTGGCAAATTACCAGCAGAGTGCGTCCATTTAAGACCTAATTATGCAAGTTGTTCAGTGTTAGGCTTTAAAACAATAAGGTGTCACAAAAAATGTCTAACATACAGGAATTATATATATATATATATATATATATATATGTATATATGTATATATATATATATATATATATATAAAATATGTAAAACATATATATAACGTAAATACTGGTTAAATATGGCGAGCAAAAAATTTCCACGGTAAATTTAAATGTCCAATCGATTAAATACTGCATAAGATTAGGAAAAATTTGAGCAAGGTAAGTGTCTGTCTCTGCAAACCATAACTCTCGATCGTAACTGCGATCAATTTTTTATCGTAACTAGCATAAAATTAGCAATAAAACATTAGCATTAAAAATGTTATATCTGTTGGAATCTATGTTATACGTATAATGGTTGTGGTGTGATAATTACATTTATTGTTAAAATAAATATCATCATGGCATGCTGATTAATACCTACATTTCAAATAGGCACTTCATGTCAAAAAGGTTGCTTGCTTTAGACTTTTTATTGCAGAATGTGAACAAAATAATTATATGCCATAATAGTCTAAATTATGTGATCTTGAGAGCAAGCAGTTTTACATTAACGTGTCTTCATTTTCTCATAAATAAATATAACAGAAAAAATACAAATACAGTCAATGTTAATGGCAATCTATGCAGCAATACCACTTCTGACCACAGGGGGCATATAGCCAATATTGTACTAATGAATGGGGACAGTCCAAACGGTCTAGTAATGCCACTTTGTCGCACTAGAGGTCCACTCATGTTATGCACATGAACTTTCTTGTGATGTGTTATCACAATTTTGTCAGAAGGGGCATTGCTGCACTGAGTGGCTTTAATCTGAACAGAAAAACGATATGGCAGTCATCCAATAGTTTATTAAAACAGATCTTTTTCAAGACTTCACTTGAACTGAACTTTTTGAACTTTGAACTGAAAATTTTAACCGATCAGGTAAGTAGGTTTATTGTATACCTACATATCCAGAGCTGCAACAGGAAAAACAGTGTGACTGTGTCGTTGATCTGCTAAAGGCTCCTAGACACAAGGCACCTTGCTTTCAACAAAATTGACTCTGTAATTCACAATATGAATTAGACACTAGGTGCATTTCCCTTAACGAGGGACTGCTCAGCACTGATTTGACATGATGCATGATGGCGCTGACATAATGCTTGATGGTTCAAAATCTCTCCTGGCTTTTGTCGACATCAGAGAACATCACCGTGTCTCATGATATTAAGACATCAAGAGAAAGAAGTAGCTGCAGTCGAGATAGGTCAAGCACCGCAGTTGCTCTCCCCTGACTGCACCAGCTGGGAATCACCTCTGTGACAATACAAATTATCCTCATGATGTCATGCACATCTTCAGATCTTTATGCCTTGTATCTTCTTCATATGCCTCTGATTTATCTTTCTTGAGAGCTAGTTTTCTATTAATAAAGAGTGCCTGGTATTAACTTGTACTTAACATATTAATTTTTAGATGGACACCTAACAGTTCTTTTTTTAAGCAGCATCATATAGCACAATTAAAAATAGAAGGGACTTACTGACACTGGCAACCGTCCTTATTCTTCTTGGTGAATTTTAATGCTATAGAAATTGTGTTTGGACTATGTACCAAGACATCTTTTAGACACAAATTTGCATGTTAGGACTTTCCTTGTAATGGGCATCTGGAGAAAGCTTCACTCTCATTCTGACACATATTAAACTAGAGTACGGTTGCTTTCCCTCTTAACTACAAGGCATTACTTGTCTGTCTGCCAGATAATTTCTGAGAAGAAATTTGTTCTGTTGCTTATAAAGCAGAGGACAGAGAATCTCTGTCCTTAATTACAAACCTCAGTTCTCCAGTCTTCTTGCCTTTACATTTTTTTTCTAATTAAAAGCTACTAGAACAAATTTGCTCATTTACATCTGAGGCATCAAGAAAAATAAATGAGCGAAGTATGGAATTCTATATTCCAGTATCCATCAGGGACATGCCACTTATTTTAATGCAACTGAAATACAATTTACATATGCCTAGGGAGGAAAATACAAACTGTGCTGGCAATTCAAATCTTTTTCTACTGAGACTTGGTAGAAAACAATCAGGGGTCCTCCAAGATTCACTTATGTTTACAGAGACTTTATGTGTTAATATAAACATAGTTTGCTGATTCACAGGAAGACACAGCTGTGAGCTGCTGAAAGTCTGATCTCAGTTACACCAAAAGGAAAGTTACAAGATTGCTCTTTGCTGTATTATTCATCCCACACATTGAATTCAGTTATGTTTCATTTATTTAGTGCCAAATCATGACAAATGTCATCTAAAGGCACTTTAACAATACAGTTCAAGTTATTCCAAATTAGTCCAATTAATACAAAGCCAATAAAATAACTATAACAGTTATTGCTTTGTTAAGGAAACCAAGAGGTTGCATCAAACTTTTCTTGGGTACAATTCCCCATCCTGAGCAAGCAGCAGGTGACCGTGGAAAGGACAAACTTCTCTTTAACAGGAAGAAACCTCTGGCATATCAGACTCATGAAGGGTGGCCATTTGCCTCGACTGGTTACGGGTTGAGAAGACAAGAAAGAGGAGAGAACAAGAACAATAGCATACCAGGAACACCTGCAGGGAAGAAGGAACACAGGTTAATAATCTCAAAAATGGTGTCATTATTACAGCTGGAGTAGAAGAGAAAAGAGTGAGGAGAGGTGAATCATGGGATGTCTCCCAGCAATCTAGGCCTATAGCAGCACAATAAAGGATGTTTCAGGGCACCTGAGCCATCCTTAACTATAAGCTTTTATCAAAAAGGAAGATTTTAAGTTTAGCCTTAGGTAGAGAGGGTGTCTCTGTCTTCCCGAACACAAACTGGAATCTGGTTCAAGAAGAGAGGGGCCTGATAACTGAAGGCTCTACACAGACCACACATATTCTATGAGTTGAACATTTTCAGCGTTCATGCAAATAATCCAATAAACACCAAAAGTAGGAGGATTTATTTACAAGTGTATGTTGTTAACCTCATTTAAATCCATTTTTTTCAGTGTACACTAGCAGGAATGTCTGCTAGTCGAAATTTTCAGCTCCACTTTAATTCCCCCTACATCCAGATGTCCCAAGTCAAAATGATGGATGCTGATATCTGACGCAACAACGGGAAATATTAACTAGAGTTGTTTAACAGTCATTATTGTGGAGCAAAACAGCTGTTGCAGGTTTATGATAAAAGTGGCCTCAAAGCAAGGAAAACAAATTTCTGTCAACTCTGCGGATGCCTGCTTTTGGATTCACTCTTTTGAATGCTTCACTGTCCTGACTTGTTAATTGCTGGGTCTGCTGCGTGGTTTTACAACAGTAAGACTGAAACAAAGTGAGAAACTTGCTGATCACAAAATCCTAAAGAGCACTAATAAGACTCATACTCCTGAGTGGAAATGAAGCTTTGTGTGAACTATAATATCAGGTTTGCTGCTTGTTTAAGTGAATTAATTTTAATAAATTTCCCTTCGGGGACATTTATAAGCCAGTTTTAAGTTTGGTTTGAACTGAACTGAATTAAAGAATCTTAGAAGTTAAATACAAAGGGTCCCGCAAATAGCTGAACATTGGATTAAAGAAGACCAATGCTGTTTTTCATTCTGGTCGCGAAACACTGGACTAGTTCTTCACCCTTTCAAAGATTCCCCTAAGGATAAAGGGAAAACAATGATAATGTGATGTTTTTTTTTGTTTTGTTTTGTTTTCAGTACTTCTGGCAGGTTTGCATTATTCATAATGCTGAAGAGTAAATACTGCAGTCAACTCTGTGGGATAAATGCGTAGTACCCAGCAGGATGGTACTTTCTATTGCTGCTTACACTTTACCCACCGGTTAGCTTCTCCACACTGCTGCCATGTTAGAATACACATAAATTTTGTTTTGTTTTTTTTAAATTTCTAAACCCTTAGATATCCAAGCTCCTAAATACGTCTTTTATATTGTATTTTGGTATGGACTGTGCTCACTCGACATGTAAAATCCACAAAACGATTTGTGGAGAGAGTCCATACACTATGAAACTTTGAAAAATGAACTCAAGAATACATGTAATTTATGCTTCTGCATAGCAACTACGTTTGTATCGTAGTGCAATAACAAAAGCCCCTAGTAGGCCTGGCTTTTGGAAAGCTGCCCAGGAATGCTGAGATTTCTGACAGAATCAGGGGTTCCCAGAATATTTCAAGCTCAGAATCCTAGATGGCATCGTCCTTGTGTGAAAAAGACTCTGCTTTTATGTATTTTATTATAAAACTAATATATATTTCCATGTCAATTATAGAAGGTATACAAAATCAGGAGGTGTAACTACTATTAATGATTAGATGTCATACTGTTGTGTTGTGCGCTGCTGTTTGTGAAGACATATTTTTATGGTTTTATTGTGGGCGAAATATCACACAATGTACTGTAATTTATCCTTAATGCTAATGAAATTAGACAGCCACCTTCCATGTGTGAACATATCAGTAACATATCAAAATTGGTAAAAACAAAAGTTAACAGTTAGTGAAATCGATAAGTAATTGGAAAGTACAATCAGCTGAAGCAGGGACTGCTTGTTACCATCTGTGCACTATAAGTGGGAGTACAACATTGGGTTTCTTAGAGGGATCTGTTTTCTTTCTAAGCTGAGCATATAGGATGCCTTGACCCTATTTGACCTGGCATATGACATAATTTTCCTACCTCCTAGTTGTCTCTCTTTAAGATTTTGAAGCTTTAGCACTATTGTTTGGGTTTCTCACCACGAACTATACTGCTAAATGCTAGATGACAGTGGGGGTTCTTTTGTGCTGCACAGTAGCTGAGCTTCCTTTTGTTGCTGCGAACCACATCATTCAGATGCCTAGGTATATTTAAGATTGCGCTTCAGGCTATGGCAAAGCTAATTTTTTTTATAATTCTTTGTAGCACAGCAGAAGTGACATCCCTCAAAAGTTGGAAAACACACTCGTGATGTGTCTTACTGTTTGTTGTGGCCACAGCAAAGGGGCAACAGTCTGAGACTCAAACTTGCCTGCTCAACCAAGTATCCAGGATCCCAAGCTGCCCTTTTTAAAAGGGAGGAGTACCACATCAGTCTGCCAGTCCTGGTGCCCTGCCCTTGACCTCAGTACAATGATGCATAGGGATCTTGACAGACAGCCCTACAACATCCAGGACCTCACAGAACTCAGGCTGAATGTTGTCCACCTGCAGGGTATTTTAACTCCCTCAGAGACCTCAGTTTCGGTGATAGGAGAGTATCCACACAAACTCTCTAGTCTCTGTTTTCATCAAGGTATGCCAGTCACGCTAAGCAATGTAATTTTTCCATAGTTGGACAAGGACAAACATACACGAACTGTTCACATTTACTCCCTGCCATTTACAGACATAAGCTCTGTATAGAATTGGAATTAACAACTAAACAGTAGCAAGTTACAAAGCATACATCTCACACATGAATCCTATTTCTGTTTCAGAAGTGCAGACAATATTAAAAGGGGAAAAAAGAAAAAGTGGTACTAGATTATAAACTTATTGATAAATGTAGTTTGAACTACTACCAAACACATACACACATAGACAAACCTCTCCTCTCCCATGTTTTAGAGTTCTTTCTATCCAGGGTGTTTCTCCCGGCAGCTGCATCTTGGGTTGTTGTATACAAATCAATGTAAGTCTCCCGGCTTCCAAACACACACAGTCATGAATATTCTCATCAGGTCTGTACCAGCGGACAGTCAGGACCTTCCTCGGAGGACACCCGGGAGGCCACAGAGGAGCCAATCAAATCTTAGCATTAGGGTCATCGACTTGTATGATGCAGGTCATATTTTTCATTACCATCCACTAAGGCAAAATAAAATGATACAGGGCCACAGCTGGGTTGCTCATCCCTTACACTGTCTGGCACTATAATGTCAGGTCTGCTGCTTGTTTAAAAGAAAAGATTTTGCCATACAGAAACAAAGCAAAGGCTGTATTGATAAGAAACAATTCACCTTAGAAAATAATATTTATCTGTGTGTTTTAAAAGTGACTTTATGCAAAATCCTTAACTCAGATATCTTCAGTGATGTGAGGAGAGACAATTCAAATTATGTGATTGCATTTCATAAATTTCTCTTGTGCAAGAGGACAATAATTTCAGCATTCACTGTTCTCATGTACCTTCTTTCTAACTTAGTTGAAAAACAAAAAACAAATTGACATTTGTTTACATATCTTTAGATATGTTAACATATGTTGAAAATTCAGCAAAATTTCCCGTTTTGTGCCATGTCTTGCCTCCTGCAGAGTGTAATGTATAAACTAACCTAAAGACGCAGTAGAGCCAGCATTGAGAATATGTCTGACATGCCATGTCTCCAGTTGTTTGACAGTGCAGCTTTGCTTCTTGATATGAACTTGATTTTCTAGATTTTGTCCAGATGCGCACTTTTCTCTTGCCTCATGCATTTTTCACGGTTACAAAGTGTTTGGTAGAGATACGAGTGGAGGCTTTAGTAGAGCGTCCAAGAGGCGAGACTTGATGCATGTATTATCTTGCATTCTTACACAATGACACCACATGCTGTTCCTTAAAGTTCACCATTTCTAAGTTGGCACTCAGCAGCGGAAGTCCCTGAATCTTGTCATTTCTCAACACATTGTCACCACCAGCTATCAAATATCGGGGCTTGTTTACTTCCCAAAGTTGTTCAGTTTTTGGGGTGCATCCAGTAGTTTTATCATCACTCTTTATAACACAGACTTGTTTTGCTGGACTATAAATAAAACTTAATCTAAGAGTATAGACTTAATATACTATAATATCAATTACTATAAATTCTTTGTTAAGGTTGAAATTTTGAATAAAAGAGGGTAAACTTAATATTAATATACTGAAGTATAATACTGTACTGTTGAAGCTTTGTCAACATTATTTAACATTGTTGTGATATTCTCTCATAGTCAGACGAATGAATGTTCTTTAATGTTAAAAAAAAAATACTTGGAGTTACCTTCCATGACGAACCTCAGAGCAGTAGGTTTCTGATTGATGTTATAGTCTATCTACCTTAGAAGTTGATTCCCAAGTGGACTTTGTTTTAAATGAAGTCTGAAAACGAATGTTTTCAAATGACTTGCTGTTGCCACTTATAGCCACTGTTAGCAATTCTAATTCACAACAGTGGCACACACAGGACATACAAACAATAAACCAACACATTCACTATCTTTATGTCTGATGCAATGTGAAATAAATGAGTCAGAACATATTAACGGTAAAATTAGCTGTGATTACTTTGTTGATGTCAGTAAACAGCCAAGTTAGGTTCAAGTTAAGGTAGGTAGGTGAGATTTCTTCATTTTTTCAAGCTGGAATTCCAGTTGAAATTAACATTAGATCTCTTTTTTTAATCAGAAACAGCTCTCAACTCTCCGCACATTTCTTCATTACATTGTTTTTGTTCAAGTCCTTGCTCTATAAACACATGAGCACAATCAAACATGACAAACATGAATTTGAGACTATATGATGGGGGGCTGCCAGTCAGGGTAAAATTCACATCATATCTGGTAGGTCTTCAATGTAACTTACAGCTGGTCAGAGTAATATCTTCATAAGATCAATGCTGCAGGGCATGCAGGAAAAAGCATTTCTGTGCTCTCTGACATATCTTTTGGATTAAGATGGCTTTAGTCTCTTTGGGCAATATATCAAACTACTTCATTTCTGTCCAGATTCCCAGAAAAGCAATTTTGAAACTAAAATCCAACCATGTGCAAGAACCATTGCTTCAGTATTGTTTACTGGTTGTTTATGGAAAAGGAAAAACAACTCTTCTAGCTTTTGGTCTTATAATTGATAGTTAATTAGATACTTTTTAAATATTTGCATGTGATTAAAATAAATGAGATACAATGTGTTAATTAGTCTGTAGCAGAGGTTCTGCATGGGGGATTTTAACTAACTGATTTTCAAACTCAATTTTAGTATTGAGTAATGTCTCAAAGGGCAGGAAGAAATTTCCTGTGCATCCCTAAATGTCTTTATTAAATCAAAGTATTGTTTGTCTCAACCCCTCTCAGCACTTACAAAGCACAAAATGGCTCATTTATCATTCGTGAATTAGCATTAATCATTTGTGAGTTAGCAGCCAGGCTCCAGATGTCCTCTGCCTGCCCATGTCTTCTGCATCTCCCCGATCTGTCATGTCTCGTCACCCTCCTGTCCCTCTTAAACCCTCTAAGTATGTTGATGGTGCTGCTTTGATTGGCGAGGCATTAGTCAGACACAGATGAAAGATGAGAGGGCAGCAAGAGGAGAATGAAACTGTGACTGTTGGAGGAAGTAAAGAGGGTATAGATAAAATATAAATGTGCTTGTAGTGAAGCACTAGAGTGAGATGGTTGAGGACAGATGTAACTGAAAGGCACAGAGTCATAGAGAAGAGAAGAAAAAAGTTTTACATAAATAAGTAAAGTTTAGAAGTTTGTGCACTCATGTGTGGATGAAATATTTCCCTGCCTGTTCTGCTGCTTGGCATTATCCGTCAAAGGACCGGCTAAAGTCCCAGCTGGTGTTTTATCAACACGAGGCAGTGCTACACCTTTGCTTTGAAGATGTCATTAAAGTGAGTGTGTGAAGCCAAACATGGCTAAGCTAAAACAAAGAAAAGTTTCATGGCATCCATTCAGGAAGCTTTGTATTCAAACCAGTACCTGTGCAATTTCATTAAACAGCATCTGAGCCAGAAAGGACATAACTGAGGATAATCCTTCAACATAAATGTGCTGTTGCAGGTGGATTATAATTGTGCTTTCATTATGGTCAATATTTCTTTGAATAATTCCTAGTTTGCTCAGAGGCCCAAAAAGATTTAAAGCCACATTGATTCTGTATATTAAACATTCACGGTTCTTGAAGAAAAGAAAACAAGTGAACATAGAGTCTAATTACTTCGATGAAACTAATTTAAAGGAAAGGTTTGGAGAGTTACTTTGATTGATGAAAGCTGCTCAAACATTTTAAACTTGCTGTTCAAGAGAGGCTTCTGCTGATGTGAACTTGTCTTGCAGAAAAGAAAAAAAGGGGGGAGATCTCTGAATCAATAGTAGCTGAACTGCAGAAGACTGGGAAGGCATACAAAGTTAACTCAAAGGGTTTATGCATCCATCAGTTCTCCATTAGAAAACTGTCTATAAATGAAGACAGTTTAGGACTGCAGCTGTTCTTTCCAGAATCAGGCACTAGTTAAAGGCATGCATAGGATCACAGGATCCTCAATGAGGCGAAGAAGAACCCATGGGCTTAAAGAACTCTGGCAAACATCTCTGTTATTGACTCTTACATACATATGGCATTGAACAGGTAGGGTCTCCATGACAGAACATCACAGAGAATGCTTCTGTTGTCTAAATCAATCAATCAATCAATAAATGGGTGTAAACTTGTCACTATGTGTGGCACAAAAAAGCTCACTAACAGCTAAATATTATATCAAAAGTGAAGAATGGTTGAGGGAGCATCATGATATGGGGTTCATAAGCCTGAGTTCTGCTGCCTCAGGGCCTGGACCACTTGCCATCACTAAGTAGATAAGAGATAATAAGGAGAGTCCATTAAAATACTTCTGCAGGATAATGTCAGGATGAGTGTTCCCCAAGCTGATGCTTAGCATTTAAGTTAATTCCACTGACACTAAACAAAACCTGCCACATATGACCCAAAAAAAAAATCACCTTTTCAAATTCAACTTTACTTATTTGTGGTAAATTTATCTTTTTTAGTGGCTTAGTCAGGACCCAGACCTCAAGCCCTTAGAGATGCAGTGGAATGGGAATGACCTCGAGAAAGTCGGTCCCACCAGACGTCCTGAGCCTTGGCTGAAACAGTTCTCCAAAAAAAAGTGACACCTGAACCATCAGTTGAATCCTCAGGTTCATTTGCTTTTTCCTCATCAGCTCAGGACATATATTTGTCTAGTTTTGAGACTTAAGTTAGGAATATATCACTATTTATTGCAAATTACTGCCAAAAAATAGTTCATACTTTTTCTTGCACAATCAATGTTTGGTTTTACACATATATCTATATCTATATCTATATCTATATCTATATCTATATCTATATCTATATTTATATCTACATCTACATCTATATCTATTTTAGCAGCAGAGAGTAATCTAGCTCCAACCACATCCTCTGGCTCCACTTCACAAAGTTCTCCTGCCAGATAGGAAATGTAATCCCTCCCATTTCTTCTGGGTAAACCACAGGCCTTCTCCAAAATGGACATGCTGGAAAATCTTGAGGTGCCAAAAGACATCTCTATCAGATGCTGCTATCAGTTATTCTGGTTCCTTTCAAAACAAAGGAGCAATGGTCCTGCTTGGAAACTCCCTCCATGCTTCAGTTTTGTACAGTCTTTAAAGACACAGCAACCAAAATGTCAAGCCCATCATTTCTTAACCTACTTTTCTGCTTTCACTTACACTGAGCAAAAAGACCTTTCATTCCCAGTTGTGTGTATGTCCATCTGATGAATATAGGGGTATGCAGTATTCTTTTATAACTTTGTTCCTTTAGCTTGTGGTTTGGTTTATTCAGCAGTGACAGAAAAACCAGCCTTCAAATCTTCTGCAGTATCCTGGTCATCTATTAATAAGTCACTTATCAGCTTTCTCTTTGTTTTTTGGTGGTGTATTCCTGTGAGGTTTGACTAATGCGATGAAATATTATGTGTTACTTATCTCCCTTTCTGAATTGCACAACTGTACTGTCAAGCAGCATTGACAGATCATTACATCCTGACAGGTCATTGATTAGACATAGTATGATGATACTAAAATATTACTGATGTTTTTTAAAGCTCCACAGTGGCTCTCACTAAAGTTTACTGTGTTTTATGTCTGCAGTATACTACACCATATTTTAAAGAAACATTTCAGAGTTAAAACAAATGTAAGTCTACTATTAGACAGTAAGGATTGCAAACATTCAGTAGGGACCAAAATGATGGGAATCAAAAACGTTGGAGAGAGACAGAATATAGATTTTGCAGCAAAATTGCAATTCATGTTGGCACTCATGTTATTCAGTTGACATCAAAATCAAATTGTTATTTCAAGCCTTTGACATAATGCAAAAATATGCTTTCTCTCAAGTTGTAGTGAGGATAGAGTCCCAAGAAACAAACTGAATTAATTTAAACTTTCTATGTTTACAGACAGTGTACAAAAAAAGGACAAAGGACAGTGGCACGTCAATCCACAGTGTGGAAACAGGACATAGCTATGAATTAGTAGCTCAATGGCTACTGAATGACTCAGTGCTTTCCTTCGACTGAGGTAAGGTGTTAAAGTCCCTTCCTTAAGAAATATGATAAAGAAGAGACTGACATTAACAACGTTTTTATACATGAAGTAACCAGCGTGAGCTGGTTCTCGACTATTACAAGCAAGTTTTTTGCCAGTCTGACGTGGGCTTAAAGCCAATCATTCAGTAGCACATGACATCATGTGACACCCAACTTATTTGGCATTTAATTTCATGTAATACAAATGATCATCAATGCAGCTTCAACTGTAGCTTGAAAAACTCATTGTTGTATGCAGTTTTTAGCAAGCATTAAAAACACAAAACAAAATTTTGCCTTGCCGTTTGAAGCAAAGATATGTGAAACAAAATAATTTCGTAGCTTTCAAGGCTTTTGATTCTGTATAAGGTAAGGATGGGACATTTAAACTGGTAAACAACATGAATCTAGATTTTGGGATTACTTTTCAGGGAATCTGTCCTCGAGGGAAACGTTGAAGTTGTGTCAATTTACCACCTCCTGCACAAATAGACATTTGAAGACAGACAGAAAAACACATGCTGCAGGTGCAACTATTAGGGAAAAACACAAACTGAACAAGCACTTTATTCTGAGTGTTCCTAGGAGGGTGATCCAACCTCTGGTGTCATTGAGAGATGCAACATAAGTGATGATAGCTAAGCCATTTACAATAGTGCTCTGTAATGTCACGATAACTGTATCAAAATTTGATGGTACTCTTCTCCCTGCGCAGAAAGGTCTCATAATATTTCTGTCAGGAAAACAAAAGTTTACATTGTATTTTCTTCCCTCCTGGCAGAATTTAACAAGAAAAAGAGGGAAAAAATTACCCTGACTTGTTTTTCTCTCCTCAAGCTCTGCTGAAGACAAAAGAGAAAATGCCAGTGGGGGAATATTGAGCTCGGTAAAAGACGATGACAGTGTTGCTTTAGTGAGGTGTGAGTGACATGAGAAACGAGGCGAGTGTGTGGGTGGAAAATTCAATCACGCTGTGAATCTATTATGCAGAACAATCCTACACAAAGAGAGTGAATAATTCTAAGTCTTTGATAGGGCCGAGTCATCTCAGAGCTTCTACTTGGCTGGGTGTGCGGGGATGCAAACGAGGGCCAGACTTGAAAGAAAAAGGCGAGGCATCATTTCTAAGAGTGGGAGAGGTAAGCGTGAGAAGGACGAAGGCAAGCATTGCCTCTGGGGATTTATATGTGGGAATTTCTGTTATTGTATTTTTCCCCTCCCAAATGTAATGCTAATAAAGGCTGAAATGAATTAGATGGCCGTTTTTTGGAAAAAGTATGAACATAACTGGATGAGGCGTTAAAAAAAATCTATCACTATTCACTGTTTGATTGTTCAGCCCATCTGTCTATGCTCAGCCGAGAAGCTGAGTGCTACAATAATAGTCATTCACAGTCCACTTGCAGAAAATTAGTGACAGAGCGTAAGATACAAACAACTGAAACAATTGTCTTCCTTAATTAGAGTATGTCAGTACATTGAAATGTTATACCTGTCTGAAATTCTGTTGCTTGAAAACAAAACACCCCCCACCAGGTTGGTCATGTTTGGAAAGATTGACTAACCAAGACTAACCATGTGAAATGGGCTCAACATTTCCAAGCCCCTGCCCAGTTTTATACTAATGCAGTCTGTTTGAAAACTTAGTAAAATATTACATTACCAATTTGCACCAAAGTACAGATGTAATGGTTTATAAATTACCCAATTAGCATGAATTATTTTAATTTAATTTGTATTGTTTTACCCCTCTGTAGCGCATAACCTGGGGACAGGTTATTAAGTTCTGTACTCTAGAGAAAATAGTGACAGAAAAAAAGAATCATGCAAAAACTATTTTTCAGTTCATCTGAAAAAGTAGAGCAATATCAACAACCTGAAAACTGGGTATATAACAAATGAATCAAGGTGCAAATCCTTTTTAATCTTTGAAAGTAAGGGGAAGCATAGAGACATTTTTTTTCTTTTTCAGACCTTAACAATAGGTGACAACAAACAAAAGTAAAGGGGAGGGTATAACAACATCAAATGTGGCACAAAATGCCTCCCATATCTTGTCCAATGTGCTGTCAGACAAATTTCATAAATAAATTATTTTCATAAATGTAGTACTATGCAACGGTGCAATGAAGTAGTAATTTATTTGGCATGAAGACTTTACATGCAGGTGTTTGCCATTTAAAAAAAGATTGTGCAGGAAACATTTATCTTGTGTATTAAAGTCAGAGATGTCTAGGGGTAAAGAATTTGTCTTTTCTAATATGACCCAAAGAAATGGACCAAAATATTGTATTATGACTCCCTGAGTAAAGAATAAGATTAATGGAATAGGTTAGTGGAGTGAAGTAACCATCCTCCTCTCAAAACTGTAGTAGTCTGATTCACAAAAGGGTGTAAAAGATGTCGGGCAATCTCACCGGCTTATTTCTTTTAAATATGAGTCATAATTATTGCTAACTGGGAATGTTTACCATCCAAGTTTTTGTCAGGATCTGTTCCCAGACAGACACAAGATGTAGCAGTAATTTTACATGAAGAAAAGCTTCCTGTTGTGTGAATAGCAATAACATTTTTACAATAAGTACAATAAAGTCTTTTACAAATAATATATTGTGTATCCAGTGTTTAAACATAGTTGCTACCATATATTTTAAAGATAACCATGCAATGGGAATTAAATGATTACACTGTTTTCCTAACATATGATTACTTGTGGTAGAATTTTCAAAAAAATGTATAAACTGTACAAAATGTTTCAACCAATGCTATAGCTTCAGATAAGGTTTGATAGCTTCCCAGGTAAATAAACTGAAGTCATTTTGCTATTGCTAAGAAAAAACCTAGCTACCCAGTAAACTGTTTTCCATCAGCTAAGATAGATAGTGACATCCACAGCCATTTATAACATCTTCGTACTAAATACTTACAGCTTCTAAGGGAATAAATGCCCAGTTAATTGCATTTCATGCCAAAAAATGTCCCATACTTCAAATACTCAGTGGGCATAATCAGCCAGATCAGCTGAGATTGTGACTTTTCCAATGGAAAGTCAAAACATTATCTCTGAAAATAATGGCCTTATAAATACCCTTATATGTACAAATTGCTATCCATTTTGGGGTAGGCGTTTAAAGAAGTTCTTTCAGCAAAAATAAAAAAAAAATTAAAAAAAAGCTTTTATCATAGATAGCAGTAATTTACATTCTTACAAAGCCTACATAAAAAAGACAAGGACTGCTTGAAGTGTGGCTCTTATTGACTAATAACCCTTCTTATAGGTGCTATTATGATAAAATTTTCAAAGATTATGGTTCAGCATCTTGAAGATGCCACTGTAAAAAAAAAAAAGGACAGTATTAAGATTATTGAGCAGCCAACAGAGGCTTATTTACTCGGCAGGGATGCAGCTGGAGGCTATTTCTCCAGTTACTGATCTGGCTAACGATAAGCTGAAACTGGAGCGGCCAGCAGTGGCAAACGAGCATGCAACTACCCACTGACGAGGACAGTAACTCCTCTGTCTGAGGCAGATACCCTCTTTTCCAGGCTGGACGTTAATACGATCGAACGAAGCAATTAGCGTGGTTCATCAGTGCCAGGCCAAGGCTGAAGACCACGAATCACACCTCCTTTCAGCTGGGAGCTGATATGTTTAGACTGGCAACTATCATATTGAGATTATGGTAACCCACTAAACCTTTAATTCCAAAATGAAAAAGGTTTTATAAACATTTACTGCTTTTGTGACTAGCATGTCAGAGCTGACTAGTATAGCTGCTTTAATATTGCTTGTTGTCAAACACATCATTCAGTTTTCCTCCAGATAGAGTCAGTTTTCCTTTGTCTGGAGAGTCTGCGAATCAATCCCAAGTTAAATTGATTGTCAAAGTGACCTTGGGCAGAAGACTGAACCCCACAACCTCTCCATGTATTTACCAAGGAACGATAATAAAAATCCAAAGTGCTGATGCATACAAAGCAAATATATAATAGAAGAGCTGTAGTGAGTGTGTTTGTGGGAATGGGTAAATAAGTAACCTTGTAGAACTTGGATAAGATTAAAAAGACACTTGGCTGCATATGAGTGGAGAGCAGTCATAGTACATCAGTTATTTTCTATACTTGTGCTTATAAGTACATGTGATTTCCATGCACCCAACATACTGTAACATGACAAGAACTTTCTTCTATCACGCCATCTACATTTGCAATCAGCGGGCAAGGCCTAATATCAACTTAGTACTTCATTATGTCGGCGACTGCATTATCTCTAAATCATTGATAAGAACTCAACAAATACTGGATTTGAAAATTAATTCTATAGCAAAAATAATAACATGTCCCCCCCCCCCCAAACACTACATATACATTATATTCTGCAAGTTAATATTCCCACTGCTGCTGGGTGACAATATTTGCGTTTGCACACAACTTGCCGTCTTTGCCTGACGTTATTTGAGTGTGTAGGCTGTGTGCCAGAGCTGCTGATGGTTTATAAGGAGGATGACTTAAAGTGTCATTTCACTGAACCGCCGTACATCCCAACAGATTGCTATCACAGACTGCAGCAGTGAAAGCTGTCACTATGGATGTCTCATAGGATATTACTCATTTCCACAGCTGTTTATTTTGTAAATGAAATCAGTGGAATAGATCTATGTAATAGACTCAAATAGAGCTAATGAAATATGCAGGAAATCAGGGGGTGTAGACAACTAAATTGTTCAGTGTGTGAGACCACCAGTAATACAGGTAAATTGTACTAAATGATATAGATTACACTAGCTCGTGATAAATGTTTGTGAACTGAGTGCAGCTCACACCACTATAACAAAACCTCAAAATCAAGATTGATGTAAATGGGTATCCAAACTAATATGGCTGCCTCTGGAGATGAGCATCCAAGTGGTTTTCCTTATCCATTTTCCATTTTCTCACTCACACCTTATTTACCATCCCACCGGTCTCATTTGCATTGTAATGATTAGACTGGATGCATGCAAAATAGCTTTTTAAAAAGGCCTTAATAGTCCTAAATATATTCATGAGATTCCTGGGGGAACTGTGCAGACTTGTCAGATTTGGAGCCCTTCGGTAACTAAAGTAAACGTGAGAGCACAAAAACTTTATTCATTTTTAAATTGTTTTTTCATTTTGTTATCCCGAACAACTCACTCTCCAATCAAATCAAATGCTCCAATCACAAAATGCTGAGTATATGTGGCACTAAGTTACTTTGTATGGGGAGAGACATATATCTGATGCATAATAAAAAATGTTTTTTTGGGATTTACTGATAAGACCAGGTTGCGACTAAAAAGCAATATGAACCAGTTCTTGAGTCTTACTAAAAACCCTCAACTCCTTTTAAAGAGGCTTCTTGTACTGTTAATTTTACAAACAGATGACAGCAACCAGCTCGGAGTTGGCTAGGAAAGGGTCCGGGGCTTATGCTTAGTTGAGGAGTCGGATACAGCTACCTTTGGTTGAAGGTTGTTAACCAGGGCTAAGTGGGTACAAAGCCATTAGCTCATTAGCTGGTATACTGAAAAGTCAAAAAGTAATTACAGATTTCAATTTTTTTTTGACTCACAATAATCGCATTTTAGGTATCTTGAATAAAAAATTCTTAAGGTAAAAGAAATTAGAAGTTGTCAAATTACATCATCACAGCTAATTCAACATTTGCACAAAGGCTAACACCGTCCTCCTGTTGTATTTGTATGTAAAAAAAAAATCATTTGATCATAGTTGGTCTTAAGTAGGTACAAGATAAATACTTCAGATAGACATATAACTCTCACCTTTTCACTGTGCTATTATTTATTTAACAAAAATGTCACATATGAAAAAGGTGCTCATTTGAGGCCTAAACTATTGACAGCTGTTTGTTTACATGTGAACGAGCCCTCTTCAAAATGGCGTCGCTATGGGCATGTCGCCTTCAACGCTAGCCAGTATGACCAGTCCAATCCAGTAATAGAGATCACTGGTTTGACCTGATAAGTAACTACGTTAAAAGCCAGAAGGTAAAGGAAGACTACTTAACTTTTTGGCACTCTACTAAAGAAAATGATTCATATAATTTAGCATGAATTTTATTTTATGTGAATCCTCACAGACTAAAATATTTTTTAATTAAAAACTGATGATGTTAGAAACTTTGAATTTCTTGGCTTTAGGTAAATATTGCATTTGAGGTTTTGACCTTAGGAGCTCATTTTATCTGTCCCCAAACCCTAACCCTCTCATTGCAAATTGCCCGAAATATATTATTTAATCACTTGTTTTTGTATTATGGGATGCTTGTGGTTGGAGTTTTGGTTAGGATTTTCAAGCAAGCTTTATCAGAACTAAAGTTGCTTTCAAGTCATTCCCTTCAAAGAAGAACTGGCAAAACTTGAGCTTCAACTTCAGCTAATCTCGAAGTTGACTACAGCAAAAGAAAGCTGCCTTTAAAAACAGGCCTGAAGAGGTATGAATTAAAGTAAAGGGCCAGAGGATGAGAGCGTTGGTATTTAATTCAAGCGGCAGCTCTTAATTGGATTTTGCTTTGATGTCCAATACCAGTCACCATGGCATGGGAAGAATGGGTTTTTCCTCAGGGAGATTTATCTTATTGGCAATTAAATGTTCCATATTTTCTTATTAACTTGAAACTGGAATTAGTTACATTGTTAATGAGTACAAAGATGTAGTAGAGAAATATATTACAGATTGTAGTTGTAGAAATTTATCTTTCTTTTGTTGCCTGGTGGAAATTAATTGCGACACGTGGAATAGAATGTCTGAGGAGTTTTTTTGAAGCAAAGTACAAAACAATCATACTGCTACATATGAAACCAAATAGTGTGGAATATACGTGGAAAAAAAAAAGTTTTTGGCTTTCATTGCTGAGTCTAAGAAAGCTCTCCAAAAAGTTTTGGGGAAAATATGACATCCCAAACCTCTTCCTTTGTTTGCTGATTAACATATTAAAAGGAAAAAACAACAGTAGCCCTGACATGCCCTCATGAGAGAATTATAAGACTGTGAAGATGTAGTATGCAGTGTTTCAGTTAGCAGAAGGACAGAGGGACCATATATAACAGCACATGGATAAGTTTTCAAGCCACAATTTCTTACCATGGAGTCTTGCATTAATACAGTTTGGACATGTGGACAAACACACCAATTGCCATTTTTCTGCTGAGGCTGGGGTCCGATAACGGGAGTAAAAGTTAATAAATCCACGATTATCCATGTCCAATCAAAAGCAGGAAAAGTGGAAAAAGAGATGCACTAAAAAGATTCACCTGAAGTAATATCTTGCAAATATTTAGATGAACTGACAGTGAGTCGGTGACATGATTAGATATAAAAAGAGCATTTTTAGAGAAGTAGCAAAGATGGACAAAAATTTGCAGGTTTTGCAAATTTGTGCAAATTTGTGAAAAACTTTCACAATATTGTTCCTCAGAATAAAACTGCAAAAGCACAAACCAAGCATATTATAATCAAGAGCTTCCAATAACCTGGAGAAACGTCCGTATACATGGGAAACATGGGATAAGGCTGAAAATCAGTAATGAAGGCTTGTGACCTTAGGCAGCACTGTTTTAAAAATATGCATGATTCAGGGATGTAAACCATCACATGGGCTGAGGAGCACTTCCAGATGTCACTGTCTGAGCAAAAACACAGACAAAGTTCAAATTAAAGCTTGGTCTCGCAAAGAAGAAGCCACCTATGAACATGATTCAAAAGCTGTTGTCTCTGGGACAAAAATATTTTAAAATGGAATATAGCAAAGTGGAAAATGGTCCTGTGGTCAGACAAATAGAAATGTCTTCTTGGAAAACATTGACATTGTCTCCTCCAGACTACAGAGTAGAGGAAGCGTCAGACATTTTTATTCACTCGCAGTTCAAAAGCTTGCATCTTTAAGGTTAAGGGTGCATTAGTTTGTATGGACTGGGTAGCTTGCACATTGTGAAATATTAAAGCTGAGAGATAGACAAGTTTTCCACATGTGCAATCCAGGCAACTTCTTTATCAGGAACAGCCTTGAATTTTTTAGTAAGACAATGCAAAACCACATACTAAAAGAATGGCTTTGTAGTACAAGAGTCCAACTGCTAAATTGACCCTTCTGTATTTGAGACCTTTCACAAATTGAAATAATTTGGCAAATCATGTAAAGGAGGATGCTACAAAGACGACTGAGAACTGTTGAGCAGCATGGATCACATATTACAGAAGCATGGGACAACAGATGGTTTCATCAGATGCCAGAATGCTTTAACAAGATGAACGGATGCTGGAGGCAAACATAGCCTCATCCCAGCAGTTTTGAGAATTGTTGCTGCCATTGAATTCATAGTAATTGTGGAGAACAGAACCGCCTTAGTCAAAAGGATTTTGAAAGTAAAATTAGGCAACCTACCAGTTTATGAGATAGTTTACTCAATCCAGAAGTCCATATGTCTATGCCAACTATTTTACATCAAACTGAAACTTATGCCTGGTGAGTAATAGTTGTTTGCTTCCCTTATAAAAACTAAATTCAGGTTAGTATCATTTAAATTCATGAACACACCCCAGCCTCATGCACTTTTGACCTTTTTGGCACAGGTGTTGGACTAGCTTAGACAGTTTTTACACAGCTTCTATGACACTTTACTGACTTTATTGCAGCAAAGATTTCATGACAGCCTCAAAAGTAAAGGACTCAATGAGCAGTAAAATATTAAAAGTATACAGACACACCTTTGGAGCAGCTCTCTCCAAAGCAGGTAGGAGAAAGAACAAATATCCATCTGTCAACTTATGGTTCTGTGACTGGCACTTAAAAGCCAACCTCTTTGTATGAGATTTAGTGGTTTAAATCATTGCTGCATCAACAGAGATTGAATTTAGAGTCATTTGTCACAGCTTCGGCTGTATTTACATTTATTTTTTTAACTAAGGATAAATTTGTAGCAATATATGGCTGATCGCTAAAATTTGTCAAATCCTGCAAGAAATAAGAAAGCTTAAAAAGAAGACAAGCTGTCAGTGCAGACAAGTTTCCAGATGAACAGATTAAAATACTGTGCAAACCTTCTTCTCCTCTTTTGTCCTGGGTGCGTATTTTTTTTATTAATAATTAGAGAGCTTGGTTAGCTTTCATCATAGGTGCACACAGCAACAAAGATTCATTAACAAAGGAGATTGAGCAGAGAGCGTCAGACCTTTTGTGCATCGTTGGTCCATTGAGGTATCCTCCTCAGCCAACATCCAAAAAGGATACATTATGATCTGTTTTTCCTTTACTTTTCACTAACATTAAAGTTTAAAATGTATTCTGGCTCAGTCTGGAGGAAAAATGACAAACCAACCTAATATTTTTTTGACTTCCAAAGTACCACAAAGCTTGTTTAGTTCATTTTCACTCATTAAAAAAATGAAATTTCATATGGTCTGCAGTTACAAGCCTTGCACTCAAACCCCTCTCTGAGATGAAACGGAGAGCCCATCGAACTTAACTCAGTTATGAAACATTGCTGATGGCCTTGTCATTTCACTGTTGGGAGTAATTTGACTTTTTAACATCTACATTGCTTTAGGAAGTACATTAATGCCACAAACAACACAGAGAGGCTCTTTGCAGACTGCAGAGTGTATCACTCATTATTTCAACTCTTCATCATGCTTGAATTATTCAGTGGCTGTGAATGACTTGAAATGATCCGCTATTATCTGAACCCTCTAGCACATTGCTGAATGCAGTGAAATGCAAAAAGTGTATAATTTATTGTATCTTATTAACTTCTTATAATACAATAAGGAATGATTGTCTTACTAAAGGCTAAATTTACTCTAATTTGGTTGTTGTATTAGGTTACATTGCTCACTTCTTTTCTATATACATTACAGTTTCTTTCCATTACGGTCAGTGTCCAATTTCACATCCAGTACCTCAGGCGGTGGCTCTAACGTGATTCCTAACTGAAGTTTTTTACCCGTTTCTTGTAAAATATTGTTATGCTTGCCAGCCTTTTAACAAAAAGAAAAAAAAAAGCCCCTTGCCATTCATTTCAACACTCTGTCCTACCACTTCATGCTGCCTGAAGCCAGTTTTTAGGATTAAATAACAACGTAAGCAAAAGATGTGGAGTATATCTGAGTGGATTGAAGTGGGTTGATGGGAATTTCAGCAAAACTCGACTGACTGAAGGTTGCGTCCTTAGATTCACGGGAAGACATATGCCCACATGATTAACAATGTACTCTGAGTGGTATTGTTGGTTCGCAGCCCATCATGAGTTCATAAGCGACATGGTCTTTGGTCCTGACACAAGTGGCTCTTTATCTCTGTGCACTGATTCACACTTTCACTTTGCCTATAAAACATAGGCTGATTGATTTCAGTTGGTGTCCTGTGTTATTTGTTGTGCTGTTTGCAGCGCCTATGTGCTACATTCAATAAACACATCCCAAGCCTGTTGATATCTAATACATGTCTTATTTTTAACCTTTTCATAATTTATTCATAGAATTTCTAAGAAGCAAGCTGCAGCCCATGCAGTGGGCATTGCTCTCCTGGGAATGTTGATGAATTGCTACAGTAAGCTTCAATACATTGTTGAGATCACTCATCTTACCAAATGTGACACATCAGCACACCTGGGCTCATGGTACTTCAGCTCTTGTTGACAAAAGACTTGCTTTTACCCAAGGGCAAACAGGCTGCCATCAGCTTTAACAGCTTAAACATCCACCAATCAAGACGCGATAGCTGAAGGTAATCTGGAGACACAATGCAGTTCACTGTCTTCATTCTGAAAGACAGGTTGACATTTAAAGGTTGCCGTTTATTTCTCTCACTGTTCACAGAGGAATACATAGGTCAGTCAAAGCACATTGCATAGGTATTGCTCCCCATGGCCAAAACAAACCAACAGAAACTCTTAATGGGAGGTGAAGCATGAGCTGCTCTCTCTGGTGGTTACACATTTCAAAACACTTGTGGGAACACTGGTGAAACTTTGGTCACGTAAACAACAGCATTTTTCTTTTGGAAAAATAAAAGTAATAAAGCACAAAAAACTGAAAAAGAGTAAACTCCCAAGTTTTAATGATGCAGCAGAGGACATACACCTCTAGCACGCGAAGACATTGCTGCAGTTCTCCTATGAGGGTTGGGAAATAAAAAACTTTGATGGTAGCTATATAACCCTTGACTGTGGCTCTCTGTAGTCCCCAGTTACCCAAAAGGAATCCCCCCCAAAAATTCAAAAATTCAAGTACAAAACCTATTTAAAAGATGTGTATAAATGCTTTTTCCAAGAGTACATGTCATATGTGTGTGTGTGTGTGTGTGTATATATATATATATATATATATATATATATATATATATATATATATATATATA